>ML251332.1:4964-29166 GCA_005239495.1 Nicotiana undulata | reverse complement strand
CGTTCTTGAGCTTGAACTTGATTTATTGAACTTGAACTTGATTGTTTGAAGCTTGAAACTTGTCGAGAAATTTGCGGCGTTTGATCCACGAGCTTTCTCTTGCTTCTGGTTATAACTTCTGGTCCCTTTTCTGAGTTATGAAGACCCCTATTTATAGTTGTGGGAGGGAAGAATTATAATAAGAACAAACTCTTTCCGACCAATCAAATTGAAGTGTGACAAGACCGCATTTGATTGGCCAGAACATGTCACTTGCACATGTGGCACGATTTCATTGGCCTTTTAATGTGACTTGGCATGCCTTGTCATTTTGACACGTGGCATGATCTTATGGGATCTTCCATTTGACTTGGCGTGCCATGTCATTTGACACGTGACACCAAACTGGGTCTCTAGGAAGATGACATCTTGGGCTTTAAGAAGTGGGCTCATCATTTGTAGCCCAACTAAATGGACTAGCCCAATGAATTAAGACTTATTTATTTAATCCATTTATATTGGACTTAATTCAATTATATTAGCCCATAATATTTATTTGGACCAATATATTTTGAATTTAAAATATAATCCAAATTTGTTTCTTCGAATTAAATTTGCATGCCTACAATATTATTTTATTCCATTCTTACAGTTTCAATTAAGTAATTGTGAGCATGTAATTTTTCACCTACTAAATACTCCTGCAAAATTTGATAAATAAATTAATTTTATAGTTTTTTGTTGAATTTCAGTATTTATTTGCGAATTATTTGCATTGCATGGTCATAATTCATCTTTGTAAAATTTATAAAAAATGATAAATGATAACAAAATATTTTTAATTGCATAATTAGGTTTTGATTTAATATTTAGTTGTCTAATTCAATCATTTTATTGGGAAAAATTATGAAATTTATTCTTCAAGTAATTATGAGTGTTAATTGATAGTTTCACTTTTAATTAATTCATTAATTAATTTATAATTGGATGAAATTAGGCTAAAACTAATTATGATTAATTAGAATTATTTAAATTAACTTAATTAGTTGGCTTAAGTGTCTAAAAGACTAAAAACGATTGGGCCAACTACCCAAGCCCCAATTTTGACCCAATTAGACCCAGCCAAAATGGGCAACCCATCCAAAACCCCCCACTTAACCCAAACGACCCCGTTTAGCCTCCCTCTCATCCCAACGTTGGATCCATCGCAACTCCCCAATCCCTAACTATAAAATTGTCTAAACACCCCCCATACCCCTCAGAACTCACTACCCTAACCCCTTCGTCTCCCCGTCTCTCTAACCTCGCCGTCTTTCGCCGACCTCCGCCGCACGGAAATCGCCTGCCGGTGGCGAAGTACCACCAAACCACTCCAAAATTTCACCAGTCGACCCCCTTCCTCCCCTCAACCCCGTCCTACTGCTGGTTTCCCCAAAAAACCTCCCCAAATTCGGCAATTTCAAATCGAAAAATCCGGAACCCTAAAAATCTTTCACCGGCCGAATTAGAAGGAATCAACGACCCAGACTCACATGAGTCAATAGCTCTTGATAAGAACTATTGATTCATGTGGGTTTGGCTCGTTTTCAACCCCGCCGGAGTCCGGCCAAAGTCCGGCAAGCCGCCGGAATCCGCCAACTTTTGTTCTAACTAACTGGTACCCCCTTTCTTTCTATTTCTTTAATTATTTTAGATTAAAATCATTTGTTTGGTTCAGTTTTAGATTTCTCTATGTATTACTTTTCTTTCTGTTTTTCTTTTAATTAGTTCAGTTTAAAATTTAATTACTTTCATGCATGTTTAATTAGTTTAATTGTATTTAGGACTTCTTGAATAAATAACTGTTTTAAGTCTAGTTTGTTGTTAATTACTAATTAATTAGGGTTTCATAATTGTTCTTGCTTAGTTGAATAGTAAATTCTGTTTTAAGATTCATTATAGGTGTTGGTTGATATTTTACATGACTGAACTGAAATTAGGATTTTCAGATTCTCCTGAATATTAGTTGTTAATTTACCATTAATTGTTGATTAGTGTGGGGTCCCTTGATTTTCCCTAGATTTTTTGCTTAACCTTGAACTGATAATCCTTACATGTTTGTTTTCTCTTTAGTCCGCTATTTGTCAATCCTATGTAATGGTAATGAATTAATACTAAAATCAATTGTTTAATTGTAGTTTCCTATTCTAAGTTGAACTTAGGTTTGTTTGCTTATTTTGCATGACTCAGTTAATTTTAGGATTTTACTTTAGGTTTCTGAATTTTTCTCTAACTAGTCTCTCCTGTAAAACATCTTACATGTTAATTAGTTTATTTCTTAGTTTTCATCCTTCATATGTTAGGTTTGATTGTAGTAATAATTTAGGTTAGTCTCTAATCTTGATTAATAGTTAATGACTTTCAGTTTAGTATTGACTTTTATAATCCCCTGATATTAACTCTTAGGTTAGGCTCCCTATTAATCGATAATATATGCCAATTGATCAGTCATACCTGACTAAGGGTTGATTTATTATAACCTTTAAAAGAGACTTTACATAATTAGCAAACTTAGGCTAATGCTTTTAAAAATAGGCAACTAACTCTTAACTTAGATAACTAATTAAGTCTAAATCACTAAGCTAATAATAGGGTCACTACAATTAATTTAACCTAAAATCCTGAAAGTGATTCACCTAGGATCAAAGGTTAGTCTAAAATTCAACTTAATTAGTGGTTAGCTATTAGTTTAATCACTCAATTAGGATAAAATTAGTCAACTTAATAAATAATTTAACCTTCTAGAATTGTAACAGCTCAAGAAGCTTCTAGAATTAGGATAAATATCAAAATAAAATCAGAAAGTATTGAATCAAATTTTTAGGTAGAAAAACAGTAATTTTTCAAGAATAAAAAGCTGTAAAAATAAAAGAACCTTCTAGAAAATGGTATAAATGTCCTAGATGTTACAAAGATGCCAAAATAGGATAAGAATGGACAGTTGTACATGTACTATATTTATGTTTTAGAGATAAGGAATATTCTTAATAGATGCCACCCTTAGGCTCCCTATATATAGACTAGGTTATATTCTGGAAAAAAAAATGGGACTTGACCACAGATTTTAGAGAGGAGAGACAGATTTTTTACACAAGGAAAAACACAAATTACAGATTTTACAACAGGTTTTGAGAGAGAGTTTTACGGAAAATTTACACACATGCACTTTAGAAAACTGCTTTCATTATGAAAAATAGAGACAACGCTGAAAAATACCAGAATCATTAGTGCAAGAACACTCTAAAAAACTTGTCTTCTTTGGCTATGGCTTTTCTGGGGGGGGGGGGGATTTCCTCTTTGCTGATTTTACTCCAAAAAATACTGATCTGCTCAAGCTATATTTGTGGGTATTCTTGCTGCTTGATGCTTTGATGCTGGTCTTGTTGTTGTGTTGAGTTCAAACATTTTTGGCTTTCTTGACCTTTATTTGGTCACATATCTTGCTATTTTTTTTGTCTCTTTAAAGGTATGTAAACTCTTTTGTATTAAATGAAACTTTGTTTGTTAAAATGTCTATGAATATATGCTGAAATCTGTGTAGCTAGTTGTGTTTTTTCCTGATTTGCGTGAACACTTGAAGTCCATTTAAAATTTTCATAGATGGCAAGGTTGTCCTTAGTTTGAATGACATTATGGTCAGATTCATTTCATAATAAGGCACAAAGTTTCTTTACTTTGTTTTGTTAGAAAGTGTATAAAAATGCAGGTTTTGTTACCTAAGCCATGAGCAGTCTTGGTTTGCACTGAAGCAACAACTAGTTTAGAGCTTTCACTCTATTTTTATGTGAAACTTGTATTTTAACATTGAAAAACAATGTAAAAAGTATACTCATTTCTATAGACTCAATATACTCTTTTTCTTATGTTAAGAATTATTCTAATTAGCTGGACTGAATATTTATTTTTTGTTGTATCAGTAAGACTAAGGCGAGGATATGTATATGTTTAACAAAACTGTGTAATTAGACGAGCATAGAATGATTAAATTTTGCTTATGAATCTGAAATTTTGTTTCTTCAAGCTCTAAATCATACAAATTGGGCCAGACCTGTGATAAGGCCCAATAAGCTTAAATGAGGCTGGACCCTAGGCTATTGGGCCTAAGGGGTACAAAAGCCCAAAATCGTAGTGTTGTATTTTGGTACAATATGACTTAATTCGAAATCTGGTTAGCATATCTCGTTTAAAATTCAAATACCTTTAATTTTCACGTGATTTTGGTACTGAAACCAAGTTGTCCAGTCATTGCTATTAAGTTTACTGTTAAAAATTCATTTTAGATTCTTGAAATTACCTTAAGTCATTTATGGGTTTCAAGTCCAATAAATTTTGCAATTAGTTAGCCCAGTAATAGGGCATTTCATTAAGTCCAACTTGACCAACTTCTCACTTTAATTGGGCTTCTGAAATATTTGGTACAACTTCTTAAGACACGACTTCTTAAAATACAGCTTCTCTATGATAACTAAAATAAATGTTCAAATTTGCTAATGAGTTTTCTTATTGTCCTTTTAGAACTGTAGTTCGAAATATGTTCAAACAAACCAATGATTCCATTTTGTGTATTTAAATTCCTTCATTTTGTATATTTCAGCTGAATTGTATAACTCTTCCCTTTCACAAATAGCCAAAATAGGATTGACCCTAAAATGCTAATTGCAAAATTGGGTCAGATTTGGCCATGGCCCAAATACTCACCCTTAGACTAGCTCACTTACTCCTAGAAGATTTTGAACTCACAATACTTCGTAATCCAAAAGTACCTCTTAGGTTAATACTATAAGTAATTTAGGAAAAGACAAAGGACTTATGAAAAATAATGGTTTTATTTCAAATAAGCAATTAAATCATCGTGACCATAGTCATGATTACATAATCTACACTCGGGTTTGCAACTCATGCTACTCGACCACAACTTCAAACTATAATAAAAATCAATACGTTATTAATTGCGGGTGCATTTCATGTGGCGTGTTTACAATGTGTCCAAAAAATGACAAGTGCACGCCATCGTGACTTGTTTCAGAATAATCCATATATATTAAAAGCGGCTAAAAAGTCAAAGGCTAAAATGCACAATAGATTTAAAATATGTAAATAATAAGATAATTTAGGCCAAATATTAATGGTTAAGAGACCGTGCTAGAACCACAGAATCCGTAAGTGCCTAACACCTTCTCCCGAGTTAATAGAATTCCTTACCCGGATTTCTGGCTCGCAGACATTTTTAAATAGAGTCAAAATTTCCTCGATTTTGGATATTAAAAGATAAATGGTGTCCCGGAACACCGTAAAAAATCCGGGTGGCGAGCTGAAAATCGACAAATAAATCCCAAAATCGATTAATGTCACTTAAATTGAAAGAACTCCCTTATCCCACCCATACCGGGGGAAAATAAGGTGTGATAGCTCTGGCAACTCTGCTGGGGATAAGAACCCAGAATCTCTGGTTCATGGTTCAAGAATTCGAGCTTAGAATAACTATTATATTTGGCTTTATTATCTGATTTTTACATGTTTGGACCTAATGTGCTAAATGTCGCTTTTTACCGCTTTGATATTATCTGAACTGTATATAAATTGTGTCGAAACCCTCTTCTCTATGAGTCTTTTAAATCATATGGGAAGTGTGCACTTCGTGTGACTTCTTTTCTGTTAGAGTCATATCCAAATTTTAGAACGAGGTTCGGACAAGTTGCAAAGCCGGTGAAGCTTTTGTATTCCCGGTACGCTGCCCCCCTCCCCCCGGCTCGAGTTGTCCGCTCGTGTAAGCCAGATCTAGAATAAAAATTCAGGATTTAAACTTAGAATGACATAACCTCATGTCGGATCCCTAGTAGGAACGATTATTTGCATCACGGGCATTTGACTTAGGGGACTCAACACAGGGGTTGGGTCCGTCTAGAACAGGTGAACCTGAAATAAAAGACCATCATGATGCATCTTACCTGCTATGTGTACATTATTTTGTTTCGACTTGTTTGTTGACCAACTAAAGAAAAAGAAATAACAGAAAAATCAAGAGTGAGGTAGGATAGAAATTTACCCGATTTTTGAAGACCCCAATATTTAAAATTGTCTTGAAACTCTGCCAATTTTTTTGAAAAATAGAGAAAGAAATTGTATTTTGAAAAAATGAAAATGAGTTAGTATCATATTTTTTTAAAATTGCGTCAAAATTTACCGAAGTACGCGGGTATGATTCTCACCGGATGTGAGATACGTAGGCAAACCTCATCGGCTTCGGCCCCCAATTTTCAAAAATCCAAAAGTATTTTCCTTTAATCCTTCCTGAAAATCCCAAAAAAGAGATCTTTTTTAAAAAAATCCAAAAATATTTTCCTTCATTTTTTAAAGTCTTTCGTTCAAAAACAAACAAAAAAAAAGTAACATAATCAATCAAAAATCTAAAAAAATATTTTTTCCTTCTTTGGGAGTATTTTCCCGAAGATTAAAAAAAAGAAGATCAGAAAACAAAACCAGAAAATAAAGAATTCCTTTTTTTTCTTTCGCAAGTGTCACGAAAAATTGGAAAGTTGAGGTCCAAAGATATTTTTATTTTTTTTCAAGAAGTTCGCTTTCGGAAATTTTAAAGAAAACTCGGAATAATTGAAATATCTTCTTTGTAGAAGTCTTTAAAAAAAGAGATAAAAAGAAGAAAACAAATCTAATCAAACACTAAAAAAAAATTCTAACCTTTTAAGAAGCCTTTTTCTCAAAAATATAAAAAAAAAAAACAAAGAAAAAAAAGTAAATCAAATCCAAAAATATTTTCTTTCTTCTTAGAAAAAAGAAACTAAACGAATGGAAATTCAACAAAATATTTTCTTGTTACTTCTGAAATTTTCAAAGTTCAAAATAAAAGAAAAAGAATTTTTAGAAATCTTTCATTAAAAAAAAATCAATCAAAATAATTAAAAATATATATTTCCACCATTTATAGAAGTCTTTCGCCTAGAAATTATAAAAAAAATCAAAAATCAAAAAAATATTTTTTTCTTCTTCTCTAGAAGTCTTTATTTCAAAAAATTCAAAAAATAAATAAATAAAAGAAAAATCAAATCAAAGTCCAAAAAATATTTCCTTGCTTCTTTAGAAGTCTTTGTTTCAAACATTTCAAAACCAAATCACAAAAAAAAGGAGCCAAAATATTTTCCTTCTTCTTTTAAAAAAAATTAAAAGAAAAAATGTGTTTTTCTTTTTCTAAAATGCTTTTATGGCCTAAGTTGTTGTTTTTTCAAAAAAATAAAGAGAAAAAGAGAGGAAAATAAAGAGAGTTAGCTTATTTACTCCATTCTCATTCTTCCTGAACTACGCAAGATCTAATTCATGCGACGTCATAATACGTAGGCAATCCCCACAGGATTCGATCATAGCCATACTTTTTTTTTGAAAAAAGTCTGAGGGAAAAAGAAAGTGAAAAAAAAGAGAACTAAAACAAAAGTGACAAAAATAATTGAGTATCCTATAAGTGACACTGTTAATTTAGGATTAGTCATTTTGAATAATGTGAATCCTCTTATAAGCTAGCTTAATGTTTAACTTGTCTCATGCACTGTTTGCTAATCCTGCACCAGTTCTGAACCTTGCATTCTTAGGATACTACCAGCATGCAATTAGTTAATTTATCCTAACTTTACAAATTTGTTACTTAGTTCATATGCCATGTCGATTTGTTTGCTAACATGTATGGTATCCCTCTGAATTCATGCGATGATCTGACTGTTTTGCCTAAGTTGCTTCTGTGATTAAACAATGATTGTCCTAAATGTCAGCATGCTCACTTAGTGTAATTATGTCTCTTCTGAATCAACTTGTTTGAAACTATGTACTTTACAAACCTTGCTTGTTTTGCTGAATACAATTATGTGTTCTAAACTTTGTTTCTTCTGAACTCAACATTGTTTTTTAAACCAGTCCCTACTCCCTTTTGTTGTCACTCTTTTAAAAATTCCACTCCTAGTCCCTTAGGTTCTATCCTCAACCACCCTAGGTTGAGCGCTGCTCAGGGTCCATGTGAGACTCTTGTGAACTCTGACGCACTGGGAATTGGTTCTCAATCTCTGAATATGTGGTTCTGGTGTGAGCATTGCCCTGGGTCCCTGAGGCCCTTGGGAACTTTGACACTTCAGTAACTTTGTTCTATATGTGCTATAGGTGAGTCCCTCACCATAGACTATGTTGTACCTATGAAATGAGCCTTGAAGTTGATTGGTTTGAAGGCATGGTTCCCAGATTTATTTGGGCCTAATGAAGGCTCCCTATAGTGTATCTTATTACTATTATGTAATTTATCCATCACTCTGGTTTGTAATAAGTTTGTAATGAACAGATTCCAGGGTATATAGTAAAATCGGGGGGTTTTCTTATTTCCTTTATTACTGGGTAGAAATCCTGCCTATAGGATTTCAGCTATGATGTTAATACTTGCTCATTTGTCAAAACTGCACAAGTTCTACGTTGTGCTTAGAAATCCTGCTTATAAGACTTTTGCTGGTAATGTTGATTTTGAATTCTATATCTGCATATTAGAGATCCTGCCTATATGGTTGATGTTATAATTGCATTAGAAATCCTGCCCATAGGATCTATCAATATGTCCAACAAACATGCATTAGCAATCATGCCTATAGGATCCCAGTGTTTGATTTAATTATTTTCCAGCAATGTGTACAATTTCTACCCGTATTACTGCTCACTAGATATCATGCCTATAGGATTAAATCAATTCAATAATAGATACCATTCCTATAGGACTAAAACCAATTTCAAACCTAGAAACCATGCCTATAGGACTTAAGTAGGTATAGTAATTAGAAAGCATGCTTATAGGATTAAAAGGAAATACAAGGCTATGAAGCATGTCTATAAAAGCTAAAGTCAGTTTGCATTTAGAAATCATGCCTATAGGGTTAAAATGAGTTCAACATTAGATATCATGCCTATATGATTCTATCAATTGATTCTGAATACAACCACCACTATCAATCACTTAGACAATACGCCTATAGGACTTAATAACAATTCTGAATTCGTAATTGTGATTCATTACTGGCTGAAATGCCCAGATATCTTGCTGAATAAAACCAGTAGGCAAACGAGAGGTCCTAACGCTCGCCTTAATAAAACTGCCTCTGTACATCTGTCTTATCGCATAGATATCCTGCCTATAGGAACTTTTAAATTAATAAGGTTTGCCAAATTAATTGCGTGCATTTGTTGTTTTACGTGTGGAGGTCAACATGAGCCCATATCAGCCTTTATCTGAAAGTCCTAATTGTTTTTGTTTGTCGCCTAGTCTTTTACATTTTTGGGCAACTGAGTTTTAGTAAAGAACCATCCTGAATAGAGGTCCTAATGCCTCCAGAGCAATAGGTAAGGGACGGGTAGTGCACGCATAGGGAACGAGCTAGAATCAACTAGAATGCCTAAGTGATAACTTAAAGATAGTAATCGGGTAGTAGGAGATGATAGTCCGTGCGCTAAATACTATGAGTAGCACCCCGACTTGAGGGAGCTACAAAGTATTGCACGGGGTGATCTTATAGGCTAAAAAACATAGGAACCCCCCCCCCCCCCAATTCCTGTTTTAAAATAAACTTGAGTATTTTGTTTGTCCAAATTTCTTTCTTCCCCTTAGACTAATTCGCTTAATTCAAATTCGCTCAGGACCCACCGTTGTGGACCTCGAGGGGTGCCTAACACCTTACCCTCAAGGTAGTTTGAGCCCTTATCCAATCTCTTCCTTGGGTTGGATTCATCGTAGGGTTTTCGTGTTCATCGTCTACTTTTTGGGTATGATCGTATTTCCAAGCAAAATGGATAGAATTCACACTAGACTGGCCATGGTAACCAAAGCCTTAATGGAGGGAATTGAGGGGCAAACATATACTATTGTCCCTATGATTATAACAGACATATATCAAGCCTTGGATCATTGTTAGAAGGGGTTCAAACACTTCGAGGGTTGTAATTTGCTGCTACAAATTTGGTTGCTCGAACATCTCCAAAGAGGTCAATACCGCCAAGAGTTTCCACGAAGACCGTGGAATGATCATATAGCTTTCCATCACCCTAAAAGAATGACCTTTATCCTAGACAGGTTTGCTCAACCAGAGAATGCTACAGAATGGGTACAATTCTTTGACAATTTAACCGACGACCAGGTTCATTAGATGTTCGAATAGTTCCCCACCAGTGAATTCATCATCAGATCCAGGGATGTTCCGCATTTGGTGTTGATCGGGTTAAGGGGTATACATCCCTATGTTCCTATCAGGGTTATGAGACAAGCTGGTAGAAAACAAGTCATACCACGAGTCTCCAAAATGAGTCACTACAGAGCAGATTTTCAAGATGACGACATCCCCTATAAATGTAAAGCTCAGCACATGTGGCATTTGAAGATCATTGTGGAAAGGGACACCATCGAGCCAGATCGATACCACGCAGGGCATGTGTACTTCTACCCATCATGGTTGGACGATAGCATAGCGGGAATATTCGAGCCAGGAGTCGGTCAAGGGAACAGGGTCATAGACGAAGTTGCTGAAGCACATGTGAAGTATAGCAGACTGCGAAAAATAGTTCACGAGTCCGAGGGAGCATTTGGAACAACACAAGATTGATATGGAGTCAACTAATGAATAGAGGGAAATGGGTAGTAGGTCGACGGAAAGGCTGGAGTATCTAGAGCAGGGTTTAATGGAGTTAGAGGGGAAGATGAGAAAAAGAGTCATCGACTGCCATAATGCCGAGGGTAACAAGGGAGGACATCTAGCGAGGGCATACCTACTACTGGACATGCGCGACCTGGGGAACCTGAGCGATGGAGCCAAGAAAGCCAATCCTGGAGAAGGTACCTCTGGGACCAAGTAGAATAGGTTTATCTGTTTTATAACCACTTTTCGAATGTAATAAGGCAAATGTCATTAGTGACTTATTTATTTCTTGTCGATTTAGATTCATCTTATTTATTACGTTAATGAAATGAGGAAATTATTGGCTTTAAATTACTCCAAATCTACTTGTCGCTAGGCCAACCTCGGGCACAACGAGACTCTCAAATTAGGACGCGAATTTACATTTCCGCAATATGTGTTTAAATACTACAAATACTTTTTCCAGAATTCTTACTGACTTGGCTACCTTTTGTTTTTCTTTCTTCTTGATTATTCCCATTCCCCAAGGTTGGTTCACACATACTGGCAACATCAGCATATCACACCAGATCCAGAGGCCCTCCACCTCCTACTCCTCCAAGTAATCCGAAAAGCAAAGGAAAAGATAAGATGGACGATATGAGTAGTGTCAGGAAAGACAACGCTACACATGCTGAGAATGTGGAAACTTCCGATGGTCGGAATACTCTGCACCGAATGATTTGGTCTTACGGCTGAAAAAAAATACTTGAATTGCAAGGGGAGCTTGAGCAGGTCCGCAATTTGGCAAACCTCTCCTGGCCCTAAACGTCCCAGATATCAACCAACCAAACACCCAAAACACAGTACCTCCTCAAAACACACCAAACCAACGTCCGTAAAATCCTCCCGCACCCCACCAATATGCAACACCCCCTCAAAATCTTAATCCTTTATCCATCCCAACACCCCCTCAACACCAGCATCTCCCGACTCAATATCCGCAAACCACTTATCACACTTCTCAGAATACCCCACAGCCTATCCCCGATCCTCAAAATTAAACCAATGATCACCACTACATCCAAACCCCGACATTCATCAAAACAATCCCATATATGTGAAAACCCTACCTCACTTCACTCAACCAATCTTATATACACCAGAATCCGCCGAGAAGGACCTGCTCATTAAGAACATGGCAGAGGAGCTCAAGAAGCTCATAAGCCGATTCCAGGGTGTTCAAGGAGGTAAAGGAATTGAAGGTCTAAATTGTGAGGACCTATGCATTCAGCCAAACGTAGAACTATCGAAGGGTTACAAACCTCCTAAGTTCGAAATGTTTGATGGAACAGGTGACCCGAAGGTACATTTGGGAACCTACTGTGACAATCTCGTAGGGGTTGGGAAGGACGAAAGGATTCGCATGAAGCTGTTCATGAGAAGCCTCACTGGAGACGCCCTATCTTGGTACATAAATCAAAATCCCAAGAAATGGGCTAATTGGGTAATCATGGCATCAGACTTCATGGATAGATTCAGATTCAATATAGAAAATGCACCAGATGTCTTCTACATACAGAATCTCAAGAAGAAGCCAACAAAGACTTTCCACGAGTATGTTACCTTGTTGGAGGTCAGAAGCAGCAAAGGTCAGGTCGGCGTTAGAAGAAGAGCGGATGAACAAGTTCTTTGTCAGAGCTCTGGATCCACAATATTACGAGAGGTTAATGGTCATTGAGAACCACAAGTTCTCCGACATCATAAAGCTCGGAGAAAGGATTGAAGAAGGTATTAAAAGCGGAATGGTAACAAATTTTGAGGCACTACAGGCCACGGACAAAGAATTACAATCGGGAGGCATATCAAGAAGAAAGAAGTAGGGACAGTAGTGGTAGCCCAAGGTCCAAAATCTCCATTCGTATACCAAACACCTCCACCCACATACCAACCTTCACCTCCCAGATATCCTCAACCCGCCACCACCTACCACACTTATAACACCCAACCAACCTACTATCATTCACCTCCAGCTCATCCAAATTATCAAAAACCCAGGCCCAATTTCGATCGCAAACCACCCAAACAACACACCCCTATTGCTGAACCCATCAACCATTTGTATGAAATACTAAAGGCTACCAGATATGTCACCCTTATTCCCGTTGTGGCCACAGAAAACTCATCCCAATGGGTCAACCCAAAAATTACATGTGCTTATCATTCCGGCATGAAAGGACATACTATTGATGAATGTTTCACCCTGAAAAAACAAGATCCAGACGCTGATTGATACCAAGGTCATACATGCGAAGGAAGCCGCAGCCAATGTCCGCAACAATCCCCTCCCAGATCATAGGGGTGAAGGATTCAATGTAATAGAAACTAATGAAGAATGGGATCCCGAAGGATCAATCGGGCTTATTCGGGAAGGTGATGACCCTAAGAAACCTACAGTCACACTCAATCCCATTGTGGTGCAGGTACAGCCGCCAGTTGAAGTTGAGGTAGCCGCATCGGCTCCGTTTGAAGTACAAGTGACACCATCTGCAGCTACACCTACTCCCTTTGAGGTAGAAATAGACACACCTTTCACTGTGATAGTGGCATCCAAACCGCCCTTCAATTCCAACGTCGTACCTTGGGATTATGTTGCCGAAGCTAGGAGAAAGGGGAAAGCAAAGATGGAAAGTACGATGCCACACAAGGAATGACTAGAACATGAAGAATCTACACAACTGAAAATTTGGGAGGGACAAGTAAGGAAGTTGCCGCAAAGCAACCATCATTGAAACTGGTTTGGATGATCTCTGGAGGAAAGTACATGCAAGAGAGCACTCTGTTGTTGATCATCTGAACAAAACTCCCGCCTAGATACCCATCCTATCACTGCTGCAAAATTCTGAGGCGCATAGGAATGCTCTGATGAAGGTGTTGAACAAAGCCTCTTTACTACTCGTTTTAGCCTCTTTTCGTGTGATTTTGCATCCTTCAATGATAACATGAGGTCGTTCATAGTGTGTATTTCTCGAACTTCAGGGAAATGATGCCATGAAGTGATTGGTGTTGAATTGAAGAGGAGTTGAGCACAAAATTGGTGAAAATGTACAAAAATCTCCAGTGATTCCGCACTTGCGGACTCTTGGCCGCTGGTGCGACCTCGCACCTGTGGAGTACTGAATGCACCTGCGAAGATAGCTCAATAGTACAAAAAGCACACCTGCGAAGTGGTTCACGCACCTGCGGAAGCACATGTGGGATGTTTTGTCCGCATCTGCGGAAAATGCTCAAGTCATCCAGAACCGCACTTGCATTGTGTAGTCCGCTTCTGCGGAACCGCACCTGCGAGGATTCTTCCACAGGTGCGGCCAACGGGCATCAACACTGGACAGAAATGTAAGATCACATTTTCTCATTCCCAACTCACATATACTCGACCTAAAAGATATTTTATGCATCTTTGGTTAATCTTTGGACATTGTAAAACATATTTTGAGTCTTGGAGACTAAAGAAGAACAAGTCTTGAAGCTAGGGTTTGCACACACACTTGGGATTTGAAGATTTCACTCTTGTGGTTAAGGATTTCTTACCCATTTATGTTTGTTTCTTCATTTCCTTGATTTGTATTGAATATTTAAGTGTGTAGTATTTATTTCCAATACTTGAATCTTGTTTATGGCAATATTCATATTTAAAGTGTGGATTAAATACCTTGTTGTGCTTATCTATTGAATGATTTTTATGTATTTATGAAGTGAGTTATTGTTACTTTAATTATTCTTGTTCTTTAATGTTTCCAAAGGGATCAGCTAACCGTAAGACTCGCCTGTTAACTCCGAATTAATTTTGGAAAAGATAATTTGGGGT
Source organism: Nicotiana undulata (assembly GCA_005239495.1). NCBI lineage: Eukaryota > Viridiplantae > Streptophyta > Magnoliopsida > Solanales > Solanaceae > Nicotiana > Nicotiana undulata. Next base: position 14,640 of record ML251332.1, on the reverse strand, counting down.
TGGGAAAGATTAATTAACAAGAACTTGAGGCTTTAACCCTCGTTTTATGGATTCTACCTAGGGATATGATTGAACTACTTGTAGCCATATCCGAGTGTGCTTAATCTCTTAATTGGGTTAGGAATAATTCAATTAGGAAGTCTTGTTAGTCTTTGGGAAAAGCTAATTAAGAATTATTATCTATGGCTAATTAACATAAACTCACTCATATTTATAAAATCGTGAAATATATTGGATCGTTACTTGAGTGTAATTCTCGAAGCACTCACACTTGTTGCCATTGATCATTTTACTTGCTTTCTAGGTTAGTTTATATTTTTGCAATTAGAGATAAATATTTTCACAACAAAAATCTAAGTGTTTGGCACTGCGCGATAAGTGATAATTCTCTTACATTCCTAATCGCCTCCATATTGTTTTCTGTGGGATTCGACCCCAACCTTGTTGGGTTACTATATTTGACATTGATCGCTTACACTATTTTGAGGTATAATTTGAGCGTATCAAATTTTGGCGCCGTTGCCGTGGAACAATTGTCGTAATTTAGGTTGTTTGAGAAATGAGCATAAGTGCTTTGATCCAAACTTGTGAATATTTGTGTAATTTTTCTTGCTTATTTTCTTAATTTTTGATTAAAAAAAATATGGCATCATATAATGAAACTTGGTCGGATGGTCGTTGTTCAGACTTTAATGACCCTTGTCCTTATTGTGGAGGACCACAATCGTGGCAAAATTGTTTAAATTCTCCCGGGGATGGATTGTGCGCACAATATCAAACCCATGAGTGGAGTATTTGTTATAGGTGTGGTTGTCAAAATGGTCATTGGTATGATTGTATATATTTGTCCGTCCCTTCCCCAAGCCCCCACTATGATGAGTCTACTTTTTGTGATGGAAATTTTAGGGGCGATGAAGTGGAGAAAATTGAGCATGGTATAAATGGAGAGTTCAGGCTCATGTTGGAGTGCTTACTTGAAGAAGGAAATCATGAGAAAAATGCCTTGGAAGAACTTTTGGAGACTAGTCTCCAAAATAATTTGGCACTTGAAAGGTTGCACTCACAAATGGATGCAATGATTGAAGCTTCAAGGGTTCAAAAAGCCTTGGATGTGAGTGATAGCCAAGAACCTCCCTTGGAGGTTGAAGTTGAAAATTCTTCCTTGGCACTTGAACAAAGCCAAGAAGAACTCTCAAATGCTCAAAATGAGAGGATGATGCTCATGTTGGAGGCCATTCTTGAAAATGAGGAAAAGCACAACTTTGCACTCGAGGAATTGAAACATGATGTGATTCAAAATGATGAGCACATCCGCACTTTGGAGGATCAAATGCAAGCATTAATGGAGGCTCATTATGCTTCTCAAGTTGTAAGTGTGGATGGAAGCCAAGAAGAGTCCAATTCCGAGGATGAAAGTGCGCTTTAATTTGAGGAATCAATCCTTGAACATCCTCCAACTGACTCCATGAGTGTTTATGATGCCAAGAAAAACATGGAATTAGAGTCAACTGGGGTGATTGAAAAATTGGTTGAAATTGACTCTAGTCCGAGGGAAAAAGATGTCAAAATCAGGAAAATTTTGCAAGATGGAGGTTTGAAAGCACATTCCAAGCATTTTTTAACATTGGAGTTGTGTGGTGATACGGAAGTTAAACTGCACGAATCAATGAAGTTTTGCGAGGGGAAAAAATTCATACCATACATCCTACAATTTGAGGAAACAAGAAAGCAAAATGACATTCCTCACATGAGAGCCAAGAAGTGCAAAATGAAAAATTTAAGGCTTGGCTCGGTCATCTACTTACCACCCCCACCGCCCGTGGTCACAAGCTTGATTCCAAGCTAGGCGCCTAATTCATATCATCCAAGTGGCGAGAAAATTGGTAAAGTGATTTGCGTCATGCCACGACGTTAAATACGACGCTTGGTGGGAGGCAACCCATCATTTTTCAAAAAAATTGGTCGTTTTTGAAATTTTCTTTTGTAGAATAGCTTATTATATTTTTTCTAACCAATATGCCAAGTTCCAAGATTTTTGAAGTTGATTTAAGCAGGTCGGGGTGACAGGGTAGCCAAAAGCAGTGCAAGAGAAACACAAAAATTTGCTGGGCAACACTGCCCAACTATGCGATGATGCATGTGCAAGATGCGATCACAAAGTTACATGTTTGAGCCAATTATGCGATCGCACAATTGACAGAAAAAGATTTGTGACCCCAGGAATTTCCGCACCTGCAGTCCTGTTATCCGCAGGTGCGACTTCGCAGCAGCGGAATATGACGCGCAAGTGCGACTTTTCACGCAGGTGCGGTTTGTGTCTCGCATGTGCGCACCCGCAGGTGCGAAACTCGCACAACTTAAATCCCAGCTCTATCTCCCCAAGTCTGTTTGTCTAAGCCCTAAAACTCAAAAATTTGTCCTCACATCTCCCATCTCTCACGCTGAAGATCACAAAAGACCCAGCTATTCTCAACTCATCACTCCCTTCTTCCTCTCTGTTTTTTTCTTTAGGTGGTTTCTCAGGCCTTCACTGGCCGAGTCTTATTTTTTTTTTACTGTTTTAGTTGTTTCCCCTATGATTTAGGATATTGTTAGGATGAGAGTTTGGTTGAGTGTAGTGTATGTGTGTTGGCTTCAGTGAAGCAAGAAATTGTGAGGAGATTTTGAGAGCCCAATTCATGTGAGGAGAGAGTAATTTTACATGCCCTCAAAGTGTTCGATAAATTGTATAAATGAAAATTGAGTGCTAAGTACCTTAATCTCATTGTTAATGGAGTTAGTACTAGGTTGGTGCACTAATCTGGAAGTCTTGAGTACAAATTGGTGGCAGAAAAAAGAAAAAGAAAAAACCAATGCCCCATTTAAAAATGGTGAAAAAGTTCTGGGCAGTTGAACCTTGGGACGACAATCCGCAGGTGCGAGAGCATTTCAGCAGGTGCAGCTTCACACCTGCGAGCCCTACGCCGCAATTGCGAACCTTGGTCCGCAGATGCGTAACCGCACCTGCGACTGAAGTTCCGCAGGTGCGGAAACTAGGCAGTTCTTCCAAAAATAGAAAGTTTGCAACTCGGCCTTCCCGATCCCGTTCGACTTGGTTCTTTGGCCTAATTGCAGTGTTTTAACATGGTTAACAAGATTCCACTGCTCGACTAACTTCTTTTTGATTTTTTATAGGTCCTTTGACTTAAAAATGGACCCGAACACAAGCCTAAATGCTCCGGATAGCCCTGAAATTGAGGAGGAGGTTGGGGAACGATTTGATGATTACCGGTTCATGTCTGCTGACTGTTAACGCCGGTATTATGACTATCTCCTCACCAAGAAATTGATACTGGAAAAAGGGATCGTTGAGGAGAAGTTGGCCGAAATGCTCCCAGATTTCTATGGTCGGTCGTAATCCTCTGTTTGGTCGTGCTTCATTCCCACTCCTTGCAATGCCAATGAGGCGTGGGTTCGCGAGTTTTATGCCAATCTCAAGCGTACAAACTTCGTCGACCCTCAACTCATCATCAGAGGCAAGGCGGTAAGGTTCGGAGTGGAAGAAATTAATGCTGCCCTTGGGATTCCGAACCATCCAATAGAGCCTCTACAAGAGAGAGATCACTGCAAAAATTTGGCATGGCTTCTTTTCAAGTTGTATCATGAAAGCGTGAGAGCATAGTGGGCAAACAAAAGAAAAGGCTTGAATTCAATCGACTTCACAGCCAAGGCTAAGATATGGCTGTATATACTGTGCAGCAGGGTATCTCCCAGTGGGAATGTCTCAGATGTGCCTTATACCAGAGCCATGATCATTGCTTTCCTTCTTGATGTCATACCAGTGGATGTGGGCTATTATATTCTGAAGGAGATGCATCAGTATTTGCTTGACGATGGAGCAGGGTTAATGTTTCCTTCTTTGATCCCTGAGTTGTGTAGGCGGGCACAGGTCGATGAGCTCCACACTGATCAATGGGTTCCCACCGACAAACCCTTCCACCCGTTAAGAGTCAAGGGTGAGGGCGGTGCAGTAAAAGGAAAAAAGAGGAAGGTCACCACCACCACTGCCGGAGCCGGATCCTCCTCACAGCCTGCTACAGCAGAGGGGTCCTTTTGGGGAGATGAACTCCAAATTTGCTATCCTGCAGGACCTAGTGTCCAAGCTCCCCACCAGGCCTTCCTCCTCCTAGCCTCAGCCTCCACCTGATTACTACTCCCCGGCTGAGATGCAACAGTACTTTGATACTCAGGATAAGATGGCGGCATCTCTTACACAGCTTGACACCACCTACACCATCCTGGACAAGGCACATGTTGACCTGAAGGAGTCGTTCGACAAGGAAAAAGAGAAAAATAAAAAGAAAGGCAAACTCCTGGTCAAAGTGTGGAGAGGGGTTAAAGCAATCTTCAAATTGGGGCAGCCGAGCAGGCGGATACCTGTTGCAGATGCTGAGGATAGCAATGAGTACTCGTTCGTGACTGATGATGAGTATGAAGTAGAGGATGCCGATGAGATGAGTTCCCAGCATCACTGACCAGCCCGTTCTCCTGCAGTCTGCTAGTCTGATGCAGACCCCAGGGAGACCCACAAACTATGCTTTATTTTGATATTGTGCAGTGAGGACACTGCAGTGTTTTTAGTTGGGGGTGGCTTTTGCACATTGTATCTATTATGACTTTGTTTATAATTTTGTTTATGATATTGTCTATATGACCTTGTCGGGCCTCTTGGTTGTGTATGGATACTACGTGCCCTTACCGGGCTTATTTTGGATTATGTCATTTGTTTTTGCTAAGCTTGGTGTGATTGGTTTATTTTTATTTTTCTTGTATCATTTATTTTCTTTAGTAGTTGCTTCTATTTTAGTTTTTAGATTTTTATTAGTAGCTTTGTTCTTTAATTTATATTTCCTTAATAATACTTCCTTTGGTTTTCTTCACGCTACGGTTCTTTCCCAAGGAACCATTTTTGAAGTGAACCGGGTGACTTTTCCCTATGATAGATGGTGTGACAACTTTCTTAAGGGAATTAGTCTTGTCTTGCTAGGAGGAGACTTTTGGATTATTTGGTACTAAAGAAATTAGTCTCTTGTATGTGGAAGATGAATTAAGAATACCCTTCCAAAAAATTGGTGTTAAATTAGAACAAGTAAGTGCATGGTGAAGAATAATCTTTGTGATAAATTTTTGGCTCTTTTAGTGACTCTTTGCCCACTAGTTTGAAAAATATTGCTCTAAACTCTTATTAGAAAATGAAATTGATCCATGTTGATTTATTCATGTGCCATGTGTGTTAGTGTTTGTATAAATAAATCTCGTGCTTACTTCCATCATCTAGAACTTGCTCGGTTGGTCTTTCAATGCTAATGATAATTATGTTTGGTTGGAGAAATGACCTTAGGCATTCTTTGTGCTACTTGAAAACCCCTTTAGCCTTACGAGCCACCATTGTATAAATATTATCACTAGTTACCCCATTTGAGCCATGAACCTTTTCTTTGGTCACCTCATTACAAACCTTTCCCTTTTGCAAAATAATTCTCTCTTTTGAACCCGTCCCTCCTTGAATATTGAGAATGAGGCAAAAAGCCTAAGTTGGGGGTGTGGTGTCAAAGTGGAAATTGGTAAGGTTTTACATTGGTGTATACCTCAAAATATTCAGTTAAAATTATTCAAGCTCCAAAAGAAGAAAAAAAGAGGAGAGAAAAAGAAGAAAAAGAAAAGAAAAAGAGATATATGTATGTCAATAAATATGGGATGCTTTGAAGAGATTTAGTGAGGTATTCAAAGTGTCTCTATGTTGGTAACTAGATGCAAATGAGGCTATGTGGTTTGAAAAGAAATAAAGTGCAACAAGAAAGGAAAATATGAGTAGTGTTCAAGGAGGATGTAGTCACTTGTTTCCCAAATGTGTATCCTACCCTTACCTAAACCTACATTACAAGCTTAAAAAGTCCTTATGGGATCTCCAACCGAATATTCTTGGATAGGCGATGAATTAAAATAAGGGAAAGTTTATGGCATGATTTATTGTAACACATGAAATTCTTTGTGAGAGTGAGTGTCTTTGTAAATTTGTCCCTTGTGTTGTTGTCACGACCCGAAATCCCACCTTCAGGCCGTGACTGCGTCTAACGTTGAACCCGCTAGACAAGCCAACATGTACAGTTAATCTAACATCAAAACACCAATTTAACAGAATTAACGGAAAACACTTTACAATCCTTAACAAGGGAAAATAGATAAATGCCTCAAAGCTAAGTGGAATAGTAAATACAAACGTCGCGTAAGCCCCAAAACCGGGAGTCACAACTCACGAACTATCTATAGAATGCTAAATACAAAGTCTGAAACAAGATACATAATTGTCTTGGGAAAACTAGAGAAAGGACAAGACAACATGAGATCTAAGGATAAAAGAGACGCCAAGGCCCACGAACACCAGCGGATATACCTTGAAGCCTCCGGGGTGGACTGAAAGAGACTCCCTCAACGCTGTCCACTAGGTCCGGGTGCGGGATCTGCACAACATTAAGAAGTGCAGTGTAGTATCAGTACAACCGACCCCATGTACTGAGTAAGCGCCGAGCCTAAACTCGGACGAAGTAGTGACGAGGCTAGACTTAGAAACAACGTTAACATGTACTATTCTACAACCCAAAGCATGGAAAAAAAGGGCAAGAGATAGACAGACAAGTATGGGGATACGGGAGGATTTAAAGGGGAACAAATGAGATGGAGCACTTAAATGAGCATAAAGAGCAGACAAAAAAAGGAAATTTGACAAATGAATGCTAAGGAAACCAGTGTAAATGCCAGAAATGTAAATAATGGCACGACATCACCTTTCGTGCTTTTACTCTCTTCCTCACTATGCAAATTATGATGTAATCAATGTAAATCATGGCACGACATCACCCTTCGTGCTTTTACTCTCTTCCCCACGATGCAATGTATTATGTATGTCAATGTAATCAATGTAAATCATGGCACGACATCACCCTTCGTGCTTTTACTCTCTTCATCACTATGCAAATTATGATGTAATCAATGCAAATCATGGCACGGCATCACCCTTCGTGCTTTTACTCTCTTCCCCACGATGCAATGTATTATGTATGTCAATGTAATCAATGTAGATCATGGCACGACATCACCCTTCGTGCTTTTACTCTCTTCATCACTATGCAAATTATGATGTAATCAATGTAAATCATGGCACGGCATCACCCTTCGTGCTTTACACTCTTCCTCACTAAAACAATGACAATATAAATGGCAAGGAATTCAGCATAGTGGAAATACAACTCAAAATCACCCGGCAAGGGGAAAGTATCAGTCAATATCATAACATTTGCCCGGCAAGGGTCTCAGCTATAACCAATCATTTCAAATATATCATTTACAATTGGGTTCTCAATCGAACCAATACATCATGAGTTCACTACCCAGAGATTTCACAATATTCAACTTCCAAGTAGAGACAAATTCATATTATGACGAACATGGAAGTAATAATAAGATTTTCATCAAAAATAGACTCACGGGCATGCTTGACACACAATGCATAGGTACTCGTCACCTCACATATGCATTGAACATGATAAACACTTAACACATAGCACACAATACCTATTCCCTCACCAAAGTTAGGCAAGACACTTACCTCGGGTCCAAAAAATGCAATTCAAGCCTCAACTACCGCTTTACCTCTTGATTCCACTGCCAACACGCTCGTATCTAGCCACAAGTTACTTAAGTATATCAATAATTACTCAATAATTCGATTCTAAAGCCTAATTATAGTTTTCCTATCATTCTTCTAAAAATACCAAAAACCGCCCCCGGGCCCGCTTGGTCAAAACACGAGGTTCAAACCAAAACCCAATCACCCATTCCCCTACGAGCCCGAATATACAGTTTGTTTTGAAATCCGACCCCAAAATGAGGTCAAATTCTCAAATTTACATATTCTTAGGTTTTCCCCCAAATTCCCAATTCGACCATGAAAAGCTAGATTCTAGGATGAAATCTTGTAAAAAGAAGTAAAAGAGTAAAGAAAATGAGTTAGAAATCACTTACAAATGTTTTGGAGAAGAATGAGTGTTTGGAAAATCGCCTCTTATGTTTTTAGGGCTTTGAAATATGAAAATAACTGAAATTCCCGTATAATTTTACCCATTTCTGGTCCCCCACCGCGGTCAGCGAAAATACGACCGCGGCCGCGGTAGTAAATGACAAGAAAAGCTGAAGAAACCAAGAAAAATATGACTGTAGTGACATGCTCTAGTACTTTAGCTATAACTTTCTCTACAGATGTCCAAATTACGATTTCTATACCTTTCTAGAAACTAGACACGAAGGGCTTCGTTTTTGAAACATCTCAAAATGCTTTGTAGATCAAAAGATAGAGACCTTCTAAGTCGACCAGTTTTCCAGCTCCTTCACCGCGGACCGCGAAAAAACGACCGCAGTCGTGAAGCCCTTAGCGCGGTCCGCAAAAATAGGACCGCGGACAGTGGTGGTGAGTTTAGGGGTCGAGTTCTGTGACCTCCAACAACTATATTTTAAGCCTAAAAATATCCCGGGACCTACCCGAAACTCACCCGAGCCCTCGGAACCTCAAACCCAATGACACACACGACTCCCAAATCATCCTACGGACTTATTCAAGCATTTAAATCACCAAAATATCATCAAAAACAAGGAATTAAACCTCAAAACTCATAGAATTTTCTTAAAACTTCATAAGGCTTAACTATTCCAATTTATATCCGAAACACTTCATTTTAAGTCCGTTTAACACCAAATTTCACAGATAACTCACATAACATATATTAAACATGTTCCGGGCTCCGGAACCATAATACGGACCCGGTAACAAAGTTTTCACATGAATATTCATTTTCAAAATCCTTAATTATTTTCAGAAAACAATTTTCTTTAAAAATTCATTTCTCGGGCTTGGGACCTCGGAATTCGATTCCGGGCATACGCCCAAGTCCCATATTTTCCTACGGACCCTCCGGGACCGTCACATCACGGGTCCGGGTCCGTTTACCAAAAATGTTGACCAAAGTCAACTTTAATCAATTAATTATTATAAAAATCAACTTTTCATCTAGTTTTCACATCAAAGCTTCCCGGCTAGACGCCCGGGCTACGCACGCATACCGAGGTGAGATTAACGGAGGCTTTCGGGGCCTCGAAACATAGATTTAGCTAAATTAACCTAGGATGACCTTTTGGATCANTAACGACTCCTCATATCGGACTCGGACTCCCAAGTAGCTGCCTCGGCAGGCTGACCTCTCCACTGAACACGAACCGAAAGATAACTCTTCGATCTCAATTGACGAACCTTCCTAGCTAATATGGCTACCGGCTCCTCCTCATAAGTCAGATCCTTATCCAACTGGACACCGCTGAAGTCAAGATCATGAAAAGGATCTGCAATGTACTTCCGGAGCATAGATACATGAAACACTGGATGCACGGCTGATAAATGCGGTGGCAAGGCAAGTCTGTAGGCCACCTCTCCTACCTTGTCCAAAATCTCAAATGGACCAATATACCTAGGGCTCAACTTGCCCTTCTTTCCGAATCTCATCACGCCCTTCATAGGCGACACCCGAAGAAACACCTGGTCTCATATCATGAAAGCCAAATCTCGAACTCGGCGGTGTGCATAGCTCTT
>ML251331.1:0-34275 GCA_005239495.1 Nicotiana undulata | reverse complement strand
TCCCTTCCTTATTTAGTCTTAGCATTGATTCAGAGACATATATTATAGTTTTAGCAGAGTTAGACTTAATTATTCTTTGATGCTCATGACTATTGACTCCAGTTCTTGGGAGGTTGTTTAGGCTAATATGGGAACGTTAAGACTTATTTATATAAATTTTGCTATGGTTGCTTGATTATTATTAATTGTGATATGTTATGATTGAACAAAAGCGTAGTAAGGTGATGGTTGGCTAGCCTAGTTCCACGATAGGCGCCATCACGGCCTGTTAGGATTTGGGATGGTGACACGTCCCCTCATATTCAAAAAATTGCTCATATCGATAAGTCCATACCTCTAAGTCATTCCCACTAAACTTTGAAATTATACCCGAGAATATTTGTAATTAGGGTTACCTCTGCCAAGATACTCCCCATCATTCTCGTGAGCTGCATCTGGAGGGACCGCTATTAATTGTCTAATTTCCCCAATCACATCATCATGTTTTCCCCCAATGCGTTAACTTGTTCTATGATTTCTTCAATTTTTTGACGCATCTCGCCGTTTTTCGTCGTTCCCGGCATGATTTCCGGCCAAGGAAACTAAGTCTCTGATACCAAATGGAATGTGCTTAATCGATTGAGTAGGAATTTCGTAAATCTAAGGAGCCAAAACAGAAGAATAGCCCCTGAACAATTTACAAAGAATGTGTTTTAGCTGTGAAAGAGAAAGAGAGTAGTATTATTCCTTCTTCAATGACTTACAACCGAAAGTATTCTCCTTTTAAGTAGTTTCCAATCCCTCTCTACACTTAACTGTTGTAACCACTCTAACAGATTTCTAACACCCTCTAACTATCATTATTGATAATTGCTAAGATACCCCCTAACTTTCTATTAATTCATTTTCTCCCTATGTACATTATTATCACATAACATCCAACTGATGGGTTCTTGAGTTTTCAAAGTTGGAACAAAATTATTTAAGTGTTGACTTATTCTACTGAAATAATTATCTGGGTCTGTTTTGTTGTGCTAAATTTTAGATTAACTACTGAATATTAGCTTGGTTAAAGAAGATTTGCAAGTAAAAGAGTTGTTGGGTTCCTTGTTGAATCGAGGTTCAAAAAAATATCTTCACTTTCCAAGTCGAAAAATCCAAGCAACTAAGCATTAAAAATTCTGTTTCTATGATTGAAAATTCGAAATTGAAGGATTTGATAGTAGTTTGAGTTGGCAGTTGAGCATTAATCAAATTCTAATTTATGGTTGTTGTTGTTGAGAATTGCGGTTGCAAATATCACTGTGAATTTGGAGTTCCATGAACTTGAATTGTCTATATTGAAATTCTTTTAAACATTGTTGCTTGAGAATTGGATCATGGGTTTTTATGTGCTTAAATCAAGGAGATTAGCTACTGCTCGTTTGAAGAATTTAGTGCTAAATTTAAGGGCCGCCATTTTTGAACACATCCATATATTGGACGAAGGAGTTTCTGTTGTGAAGGAGATGAGATAAGCAAGGATGGGTCGGGTTTAGGGTTATGGATATCAGGTATCCAATATGGGAAATTGATTGGGTATTAAAATGTTTAGACGGATACCACGTGTCCGTTCCGTCAAATGAGGGGCAAATATATTCAATAGAAAGACGGTAGGGGCAATTTTGATCGATTAGTATAACGGAGGGTAACTTTAAACAATATTTGATAGTAGAGGGATATATCTGATCCTTTTCCGTTAATTATAACAATTTTGTATGATAGGAAATAAGTTGAAATCTTATGGTTTTAACTATGATAACGGCCAATGTAAGAAAGGAAGCTAATGATAATTTTTTTTGTTAATCCCTCAAAGAACCCCTTTACTTGTAGGGACCAAATAAATGTTCAATTTTTAGCCAATCCCTTTTTCACTCTCTCTTTCTATCTCAAATAAGCAATGTTAGGTATTATGGCAGACATATTTGGTCCCTCAAGAAGGCAGCCACTAAAGTTTTCAATATCCCGACTAAAACCCATGATACTCCAAAAATAATGAGAATCTAAGGTTAACCAGAATATCAAAATAACAGAGCTAACACTACGCGAGGTAGGTGGAGGTAAGATTTGAAGATAGCGGGTGCACCTTTAAATATAAATTCGAGTTCGAGGCATGAGTCTACTATTAGAGCACTACGCATCGGAAATAAATATAGGACATATCTCCAACCATTGTTACAGTGTCGTCGGCGACAGAAGTTTTCCTCCGGTGAGTCTTCTAAGCACTTCAGAAATCCTCACTAGATGATGTAGTAATTAAAAAGGTTTTTCTGTGCTTTGGGACCCAATCCATAGTTTCTCCTTTTATATTGTTCTTCCATCAAGAACAGTTACTTGTTCAAATGTATAAGGGGCAATAGTTTCTTTATGACAATGGACAATTTCAAATAATTAAGTTGAAATGAAGTTTCAACTAGTTCAAATTAAACGGACCATCTTTATGACACATTAAATAGAGGACGTTACTAACATTCTCCCACTTGGTCCGTATAATTAATGCCCAAATCATAGTACTAATACCTTAAAGAGAATCATAATACATGAATCACGACAATAGTTCCTCTAAAACCGAGTAGTATCTTCCATGTATCACAATGCATTATGCCTCTAAACCTAATATTACTTAATGAATAAACCCAATGTTTATTCTAGGTCCATACTTTAGTGATATTTCTTAAAATAACTGAATGTGTACACAATAACAATATGAGAAATTTCATACAACAGTAGAGTTTCATAATATCGTTATTACAATGAAATTTACATAGTGGAACCAAGTCCCATTGTAACAACATGATACTTAAATTTTGTGGTGGCATGCCTTTAGTTAAAGGATCAACTAACATCAATTCAGTGCTAATGTGCTCAATGACCACTTTTTTATCTTTAACTCGTTCTCTTATGGCTAGATACTTAATGTCGCTATGCTTGCTTCGACTCCCACTTTTGTTATTCTTAGCCATAATGACAACAGCTGAATTGTCACAATATATCCTCAACGGCCTAAAGATCGAATCGATAATTCTAAGCCCAGAAATGAAACTCTTCAACCATACACCATGTGAGGTAGCCTCAAAACAAGAAACGAACTCAACCTCCATAGTGAAAGTAGAAATCAGAGTCTGTTTGGAACTCCTCCAAGATATAGCTCCACCGGCTAACATGAAAATGTATCATGATATTGATTTGCGTGAATTAACACAGCCAGCAAATTCAGAATCAGAGTAGCCAATTACTTCCAAAATATTGGATCGTTTGTACATAAGCATGTAGTGTTTTGTCCCTTGAAGGTATCTTAAGACTTTCTTTGCAGCTCTCAAGTGGTCAAGACCTAGATTACTCTAATCTTCCCAACATTCCAACAACAAATGCAATATCAGGTCTAGTGCAAACCAGAGCATACATTAAGCTTCCAACAACATAAGCAAATGGAATGTTTTTCATTTGTTCCCTTTCAGGGTCGTTCTTCGGGCACTGGTTCAAATTGAACTTGCCACCCTTTACTATGGGAGCTACACTTGGTGAACAATCCTTCATCTGAAACCTCTCTAAAACTTTGTTGATATACGTTTCTTGAGATAAACCTAAAATACCTTGATGTCTATCTCGATGAATCTTAATGCCAATGACTAAGATGCATCACCCATATCTTTCATATCAAAATTTTGAGAGAGAAGTTGTTTCACCTCATATAGCATTCCCTTATCATTGGCTGCAAGAAGTATATCATCCACATATAGAATTAGAAAATAAATTTTACTCCCACTGACCTTTTGGTATATACATTGATCCATAATGTTCTCAACAAAGCTAAATGAATAGATAACATCATGAAATTTTAAATACCATTGACGGGAGGCTAGTTTCAATCTATATATGGATTTCTTTAGCTTTCATACCAAGTGCTCACCATTACTAGAAGAGAATCCTTCAGGTTGTTTCATGTAAACCTCTTCCTCTAGATCACCATCGAGAAATGCAGTTTTCACATCCATTTGTTGTAATTCTAAGTCAAATTGGGCTACTAATGCCAACATGATGCGCAAGGAATCTTTCTTAGATACAGGAGAAAAAGTCTCCATATAATCGATTCCTTCCTTTTGAGTGAACCCTTTAGCAACGAGTCTTGCCTTATATCTCTCTATGTTGCCTAATGAGTCTCTTTTAGTCTTAAAGACCCATTTACATCCAATGGATTTTACACAATCAGGCAACTCGACAAGATCCCATACCTCGTTACTCGTCATGGAATTCATCTCTTCTTTCATGGCATTGTACCACGGTTGTGATTCTTACAACTCATAGCTTCTGAAAAAGACTCAAGATCATTTTCGGCTCCAATGTCAGATTCTTGTAGATACACAATGTAGTCACTAGACATTGCTGATTTTCTTTCTCTACTAGATCTTCTTAATGTTGTATCAACATTTTCCTGAGGATTATGTTGCTCAACTGGTTGTTCAATAGTTTCATGAATTTCTTAAACAACATGATTTACTAGAATATTCTCATCTGCTTGTGGAACCTCTATGACTGGTTGCTCAACACCCATTTGTACTTGAGGCGTGTTATGCACAATAAGAAGTCTTTCACTTGAAGTGGAAGGTTGATTGTTTAAATATACTATATGCTGAAATTGATCACTCCCACTGATCAAGTCATTCTCAAGAAATTTTGCATTTCTTGATTCCACAATTCTAGTGTTGTGAGATGGACAATAAAATATGTATCCTTTAGAACATTCGGGATATCTAATGAAATACCCACTAATGGTCCTTGGATCCAGTTTCTTTTCTTGTGGGTTGTATACTCTAAATTCAGACGGACATCCCCATACGTGTATATGTCGCAAACTCGGTTTCCAACTTTTAAATAACTCAAAAGGTGTCCTTTGGACAACCTTAGTTTGAACTCGATTTAATATATACACTGTTGTTTTAAGAGCTTCAATCCACAAGGACTTAGGTAGCTTATAGCTACTCAACATACTTCGCACCATGTCCATTAAAGTTCGGTTTCTTCATTTTGCTACACTATTTTTGTCTGGAGAACCAGACATAGCATATTGGGGAACAATACCATTTTGTTGTAGAAACTTAGAAAATGGACCCGGTGCTTGTCCATCCTCAGTGTATCTACCATAATACTCACCACCTCTATCAGATCTCACAATCTTAATTTGCTTTCCGCATTATTTCTCTACTTCAGCCTTGAAAACTTTAAAGGCTTATAATGCTTCGCTTTTATTATGAAGCATGCAGAGATACATGTATCGTGAGTAATCATCTATAAAGGTGATAAAGTATTTATGACCATACGCGTCCATATCTGGACAACATATATCAGTAGCTATGATTTCTAATATGGTTGAACTCCTCATGGCACCTTTGTTTGACTTGTTGGTTTTCTTGACTTTAATGCAGTCCACACAAGTATCAAAATCAGTAAAATCTAGAGCACTAAGTACTCCATCATTCACTAATCTCTTAATTCTATCTATGGAGTTGTGTCCTAATCTCCGGTGCCACAAAATAGAGGAATCTTCATTCATAACACATCTTTTAGTACCAGCTTGAACATGCATAATATTATAAGTGACATCATATTGTAAATTAAGAGAGAAAGGACCATCAGATTATGTACCATTACCGACACCATTAGATTTATAAAGTAAATTGATATAACTTTATGAAAAGTTGAAGGAATAACCATAGGGTATAAGTCTTGAAATTGAAATTAAATTCCTAGAAAAACTAGGAACATAAAAGATCTTTTTTAATTTCAAAGTGAAACCACTACTAACTACTAAAACACATGTCCCAATAGCCTCCACATGCGATTGCATTTTGTTTTCAGAATAGGTGCTTCGCTCAGCTCCTACTGGCTTCCGCAGGTTTCTTAATCCATGCAAGGAATTTGTTATATGGATTGTAGAACTAGAATCAATCCACCATGTGTTATAATTAACATCAGTCATATTAACTTCATAAGTTACAAGAGAGATTGAATTACCTTTCTTCTCAAGCCATTTCTGAAACTTGACGCAATCCTTCTTCATGTGACCCTTCTTTCTACAGAAGAAACACAAGGATTCTTTCTTGATGTCAGTTTCAAGGGGTATCTTTCCTTTTCCCTTCTTCTTGGCTTGACGAGTCCTCTTTCCTTGAGTATCCATGAATGCATTTTCTTAGAAGTTCATTAATAGACCAATTATCCTTATGTGTGTTATAAGAGATCTTAAAGGGACAATATTATTGTGGAAGAGAGTTCAATATATAGTGCACAAGGAAAGTTTAAGACATTTCAACCTCAAGAGTTTTTAA
This sequence comes from Nicotiana undulata, assembly GCA_005239495.1. Lineage (NCBI taxonomy): Eukaryota > Viridiplantae > Streptophyta > Magnoliopsida > Solanales > Solanaceae > Nicotiana > Nicotiana undulata. Next base: position 27,934 of record ML251331.1, on the reverse strand, counting down.
TTGAGCCGCTAAGTCTCGCATTTTCATGATGTGTTCACACACACCTCTCACACTAGTGAGCTTCATAGATGAGAACTTCATAATTAGGGTGTTGGCAAGTGCCTTATATGAAGTCTCAAATTGTTCATCAATAGCCTTCAGTAATGCCCTGACATTGGTATACTATTCGACAGAACCACGAATACCGGCAACAATTTAGGCCTTGATGAACATGGTGCTCAAGCGGTTAGACCGCTCCCATTATTCATGAAGAGCAATTTCAGCTGGAGTGCTGGTTTCAGTAATGTGTGGTTCGTCCTTACTAATAGCATAATCAATGTCCATGCACCCTAAGTGAAGAAGACTTCTCTCCTTCCAAATCTTATAATTCTCACCATTAAGTTCGGGAATATCACAAATATCAAAAAAATTCACAGGTTGCATAACTGCAAAAAATATACATACTTAACAGGCAAATAAACATATATCATGATTCACTAATTGAAACCATTTAAAAATTTAATCTAGTGACATAAAAATTGCCTGTAGGCTAAATTTTTAATGCAATTAGATTCATTCCTTATGATAGAATTATCAATTTTATTACTGCAATGACATCCTATCTACGGATAAAACTATCCAATTCTAATCAGTAATCTCTGTAGGTAATTATGAAAAAGTATTTAATATTTTATCCTAATTAATTACACAATAAGTCAATATATTGTGCATAATTAATCACAAGCTTATTGTCTAAATTTCATTATGTGATCTTTATCCTTATATTTTATTTGACTAAAAATATTGTGGGTAATCTCTAATCAAATAAATTTGGATATTGATCCTTAATATCCTTACGTGGTTCAAACATAATAAATAATTTTACTTAATCAAGGTTGCTATGGCTAACTCTTAATTAAGTAAAATTACGTGGATCACATGATACGAAATCTAAACTTTATTCAAAATTTATTGCAGTATCCATATGCAATAATTAAGTTTCATGTGCTAAAGTACTTCCTTGTATTTGTATGTAAAAAGCAACAAGAATTATACAACAAACACGTTAAGCATTTTAAAATTAGTTAACTTTTCTAAAACTCCCTAAATTTAATATCACATAGAGTAGTTTTCTAAAACTTCTCGAATTGCACATAAAGTGACGGCATCAAATGCTGCAACTGTAGCCAATAATATATTTTTTTAAAGAAAATTTTAAAATATTTAATAAAGTAGCCCACATGGTCTCATGTCGTTTTCAAGCCTTAGAGAATCAGAAAACTATTTTCTTCTTATAATAATGCACAAAACTATAATAACAACATCATCTTGTACCTTCAGTCGAGTCGTTTTGATCCGGTTTAACCCGTTTTCAGACACTACTCAGTTTAATGATTCCAAACACCAAAAACGACGTTTCAAATCCCAGAATGCTAGAAAAATATTTTTCATATGTATTCTGTCATTAGTTTGCTTCAAAAGTTTAAAAAAAAATGCAAATCTGAAAAATCAAGATGCCATTTTTGAATTAGTCGCAAATTCCGAAATTAACAAGGCAGAGGCTAATCAACTGCTCTGATGCCAACTGTTAGAGCAGTGCACATCGGAAATAAATATAGGACATACCTCCAGCCATTGTTACGGTGTCGTCGGCGATGAAAGTTTTCCTCCGGTGAGTCTTCTAAGCACTTTAGAAATCCTCACTAGATGGTGTAGTAATTAAAAAGGTTTTTCTGTGCCTTGGGAACCAATCCATAACTAATGGTTCAGAGTCAATGGTTGAACGAGGTTGAAGACACATTCAATGTGTGTCTAGATCAAGACGATAATGAAGATTTATTCAACATGTTACATGTGGAGATAAATTTATAATCACAATTGTATTCAAAAAGCCTGCTGCTGCATCTTTATTGGAAAAAAAACTCTTTTTAACCCATGTTTATTCTTAACACGTGGGCTCCTTTTAACCCATACGTGGGCTTCTTTTAACCAATACCAAGATTTTCAACCTATACCAATTTTTAATTATGGCAAGCAGCAGTGATGAAGATTATGTGAGAAGTAGAGGTCCTTATTTATAGATGTGCAAAACTTGTCTTCCAAGAAAAGGATAAGACATATTAAGGAGATTTAATCCTTTTAGGAGTCTTTTTCCATTCCTTCAAGAAAAAGAGTCCTAATAGAATTAGAAATTCAGGGCAAAATCCTAACAGTTCTTCCATCAAGAACAATTACTTGTTCAGATGTATAAGGGGCAATAGTTTTTTTATGACAATGGACAATTTCAAATAATTAAGTTGAAATAAGGTTTCAACTAGTTCAAATTAAACGAACTATCTTTATGACACATTAAATAGAGGACGTTACTAACATCTACGTCCAACTTATATGATGGTTAGTATATTTTCTATATACATAATAATTTGAAAATGTATATAGCTCGATTATGAGGTGGTGGTTGTACTTGCATCCACGGTTTATATGATGAACCTGCCTCTGATTGCAACGATGATAGTTTAGGTGAAATGCATGAAAGATGAAAAATCAACTCGAAATTGATGCAACCGTGACTTAATTCTCTCACAAGGTTTACAACATTATGGTCTATGGATTGATATAGGCATGCTGCGTATACCAATTTATGCCTATTTTAGAAGGGACCCCTGAAAATTTTGCATTCATGTCCACTGCTAATTTGATTTAAATCCTGAATTATCTCAGTTTGCATATGGATTTGGTTTTGATCAGTTGGCAGTAGTAGTCTACTACATATGCTAAGACTAATGATATGACATTATGAAATGATAAAAATCTTGTGCTTATAAGATTTTGCAACATAGTAGAACGTTTTTTTTTATAATTCTTTACTGGCAAAATATTGGACCCTTAAATTTGGTCTTTTTTGTTACTTGGACACTTAAACATAGAGTTGTTACTATCAGGCCCTTCAACTAAGCCACATCTGTGCCAATTAGACTTTTTGTAGACCATCTGAGAAAAAGTTTTATAAAAATTAAACGCGTGTACTACAATTGCCTCTAACACCTTAAAATATTCCACCTTATAGAATTAAACTCCAAAACAAATTGAAACTCATTTTCAGAAAATGAAAAACCTTACCGTCGGCTTTGGCGACTTAGTACCCTAAGAGCCCGCTGAAAATTTCCTCCGTTCAACTTCATCGCACTTCTTCTTATTTCGATTTCACTAAAATATCACGCTATTCTCTCTATTCCTCCATCTAAGTTGGTGTAGCTTACAAGTGCTGCGTAAAGAGAACAAGCATGCCAAATGAGAATAGTCAAATCCATGCACACTAAACTTTCTTTTAAAAAAAAATTAAGAGGAAAAATGATGAGTTCACGGGAAGAAGAAGAGAAATAGAATGTTGGGTAAAAGTTAGCTTTAATTGGAATAATATATTAAAATATAATAATAATAATAATAATAATAATAATAATAATAATAATAGTAATAATGATGATGATGATGATGATAATAATAATAATCAACAACATTTTTCTCATGTTCACGCGTCCTTCGATCCCCACACACTCAATCATGTCACTACAAAGTGTCTAATTGGCACAGATGCGTCCTTCGATCCCCACGCACTCAATCATGTCACTACAAAGTGTCTAATTGGCACAGATATAATTTTGTTTAATGGTCTGATAGAAACAACTCTATGTTTAAGTAACAAAAAAGCCATGTTTAAAGGTCCAGTTATATATTCTGACTTCTTTACTTCTATAACATCTAACGGTTCCTCAAATTTCATACCAGATGAATTTTATAGATTATGATAAAAGATAATCTACTCGATAAACAAATATTAAATTGACTATCTCGTAATATAGGAACGCAATCAAAACTCAATCTCATAAATAAATAAATAAATCGATCAAAGGTACAATTGAGAATAGCAACTACAGAAAGAGGAGAATGTGTAAATATGTTAGATTTTGAGTGTGTTCTGTACATATTGTTCAGTATATACACTTACGCAAACACCCACAAACTCTGTTTTTTTATTTTCCTTTTCTTTTTTAGCCAGTCGATTTCGTTTTTATACCGTAAACAGGGTAATTACTAATTAGGTGATAATTTCAAAAATGCCAGTGATGAAACGGCCAGAGAGTCGCTATTACAGATCAGTCCCAGGACTAAAAGGGTTACTAGGAATAATTAAGGGATAAAACTGCCACTCAGTACTAACATAAAAAGGACCAAACAGTTTTTTTTTCCCCTTCAGGAACCCAAAGCAGAGGTTCCTCACTATAGTTTCAGCTTTGACCGTGCTGCTATTGCAATCTGCCGCTATTCCTCTCTTTTGCATCTAGCAATATGTGTTTAACCAATAGTATCCAAGTCGTATGAGCTCTTTTCTGGCTACCAGATTCGTAATTTTATGGTAAATGAGTTCAGCTGGTGAAAATGCATACAAGTTGTTTGCTAAAATGTCAAGAAGACGTTACTCGTCTAGAATTTCATTAAATGTTCGTGAAAGCTCCTTTTTTATGGACCCAATTAAGTTTGCTGAAAAACAAAATGTGAGATCATGGACATCAAAAATATCAAATTTGGTGAGGGAAAAACAATCCATAGAAGCAATCAACTTGTTCAAAACAATGATAAGAAACGAACACAAACCCAATTACGTGACAGTTTTAAGCGTTATAAGAGCTGCTGAAAATTTGGAGTCTACAGCCCGATGTGTTCACGGGTTTGCAATCAAATTGGGTTTTGAATTGGAACTACCCGTTGTGACGGCTCTTGTTGGTGTTTACTCTACTTGGAATATGGATGCTGCATTGAAATTATTTAATCGCACAAGATACAAAGATGTAATTTTGTGGAGCGCAATGATTTCAGCTTGTGTCAAGAGTGGAGAATACGTTGAGGCTATTGAACTTTTCAGGAAAATGCTATCCTCTAGTGTGGAACCAAATTATGTTAGCATTGTGGGGATTGTTCCTGCTTGTGCAAATCTTGGTGCTTTGAAAGTTGGAAAAGAGATTCATGCTTATTCAATGAAAATTTCATTTATTAATCATGTTAATATCCAAAATTCTCTTGTGGATATGTACGCTAAATGTGGGAGTTTTAAGGCATCTGTTGCTGTTTTTCTCGGAATTGAGAAGAAGGATCTTATTTCATGGAGGACTATGATTCATGGATGTGTAGAAAATGATTGTTTCAATGAAGCTTTGGGTTTGTTCTCTCAGATGAGGTATTGTTGCTTTGAACCGGATGACAGTGTTATTCGTGAAGTTACTGGAGCATTGACACAATTGGATGAGATAAAAATTGGACAGTGTTTTCACAGCCTTGTGCTCAAGCAAGGATATTTGAGATGTGTTTCGGTAGTGACTGCTCTTCTTCACATGTATGGTGATTTTGGTGAGATTGAGTCAGCCAGGAGTCTGTTTGATCGCCTGAAACCAAAAGATCTTATTGCCTGGAGTACGATGATTGCAGCATATGCCCATAATGAGCTGCCTGGTTATGCTTTTGATACATATCAGCAGATGCAATCAGCAAATGAGAAGCCTAACGAGATCATCTATGTTAGTCTATTACAGGCTTGTTCTTCGATGGCTGCTGAAGAGATTGGAGAAGGTATACATGCACAAGTGATTAAAATTGGAAATATATCCAATGCCTTTTTGGTATCCTCGCTTATTGACATGTATTGCAAATTCGGATGCACTAGCCAAGGGGAGGCAATTTTCAGTGGATGTCCTAACAAAGATCTTATCTGTTGGAGCTCGATGATCAATGGCTATGGCATTAATGGGCTTGGACATGAGGCTCTTCAGTGTTTCTTAGACATGTTAAACTCTGGGATAAAACCAAATGATGTTGTTTTCATTTCTGTTCTATCTGCATGCAGTCATTGTGGTCTTGAATGTGAGGGGTGGAACTGGTTTTATGCAATGGAAGAGAGATTCGGTGTTACTCCAAAACTTGCACATTATGCATGCATGGTTGATATGCTTAGTCGTCAAGGCAATATAGAAGAAGCTCTTGAATTCGTCAACAACATGCCTATTGAGCCTGATAAGCGGATATGGGGAACTCTGCTTGCTGGCTGTAGAAAGACTCGTGTATCAACTGAAATCTCTGAGATCATTGCCAAAAAGCTCATTGCTTTAGACCCAGAAAATACAAGCTATTTCGTGATTCTGTCTAACTTATACGCAGAGCAGGGCAGATGGAAAGAGGTAGAACAGTTGAGGCAACTCATGGATGAGAATAATTTGAAGAAAGAGTTGGGTTATAGCTTAATTGAAACCAGCCTGTAGAAAGGTAGAGAAAATAGACAGATGGTTTATCAGTACTTTATCTACTTGGAAACCCAGTCATAAAGTTGGTGGAATTCAATTTTTCTATGAAATGTCCTCTTATTCGTCAACTTGTTGTCTTGTTTCAACCAAAATTTTGACAATCTAAATTATCTTCATCCTTATGTGCTCTGAAGTAGGTTTTCACTTTTAAAGATACGTGAAATTCCTTGGTCTTTACTGAATATGCGACAAGATAACAAATTTGAAAGCAGAAGTATGAAAATGTCAAGTTACTATTCTACTAAAGCATTATAAAATGTGCCCAGAAGGTCCAATTCTTCAAATCCAGCAGTTGTAAATGAGCTTAAGTTGAAGATAGTTTGAGTTTTTTTGTCATACATGTTTCACGAGTTGTCTGAGAGACATCTGTCCCAGAAAGAACGAGGCAGAAAAAGAGAAGATGTTTTTCCTTCTTTGCTTTAAAGCCTGTCCCGGACTTTGACTGATAGAAAGGCGCATGCTTGTTCCAAACCTACAATATGTATGATCTTTTATTTGTGTATAGTCATTAATATCTCATGTTGACATTAGTAGAAATAATTATAAGGTGAAATGAAGATAGTTATTATTAAAATGTGCCACGTGCTAATTACAAAATAGCGGTTACTTTTGCCTATGTATATATTCTAAAATAGTTTACCCACCTCTTTTTGTCAGGTGCCACGGCAAAATCTCTGACTTGATGCTGCAATCAAGGAGGACTTCCAAGGATTGACTGCTTTGGCTAAATAGCAACTAAGACATAACGGCTTATGAATAGTGATGACAGTCAGTATTGAGGCCGAATAGGAGCTTCTCTTGCAGATTCTCTGGTAAAAAAACTGGCCTCATCAAAATGCAGCATCATAGGATTTGAAACACCATTTTGGAGAAAGAGGGGACAAGAGAGCCATCCTATCCCAAAGGTTCCCCATAGATTGAATTGTGAATTGCCCTATCAAGGTAGAATGCCTTCTTGCTACTAATGTATTATTTCCTTTTTGCAAGAGTTTAAGATGAACCATACAAATATAACTTAATTGGTGCAGCCTATACAAGTCCAGAAGAATGACGGGTATTGGTAGATGAACCGTCACCGTGTGGCTTCTCTTGCCACCATGATAGCACCCAGTGTGATCAGCATCAATCGCGTCAGAAGATGAAAATTGAGCACAACGTTTGCCTCCCCATTACTTGAAGGAGGATCGGCCTAGGTCAAATAGTCAGGATATTTACAGAGGATCTGGGAGAGATCTTGTAGATGACAAAGGATTGAGAATCTCCATTTTAAATTCTTACTGTGGAAAGCCATATGCAAAGCTAACTGTGCAGAGCTCGTAGACTTGATGCATTGAACAGATTACCTAAAAAAACACTGGGTGGTTTCAATCTAAAGAAAAACAATCATTCTTTATCTTTTCCGTAGTTTTGCTTTGTGTGATCGGAGCCAACTAAAAATATGGAAATGATACATTTTGTATAAACTAGTTTGCGTAGCAGACAATCCATTTTTCATCCTTTTTAATAACTATAGAAAGAGTAGACTGTAGTCAATAAAGTGCAGCTAGAAAGCATCTGTTTGGTGAGCACCACATTTGTTTGAGACAGACCTCTGTAGAACAATTTTATTCTTGCTTCACGTTGCATGTTTGAATTATCTTTTTCATTCGGTTATTTTTTCGATGCCTTTTTTAATTTGAGATTGATTATATTCCTACTCTCCATCCCCTTTTTGGATGTTTAATGCATGTGTGTGTTTCTGTGAGCACAAAATTCATTCGAGAGAACTATACGTGAAGTATGAAGAAATCACTTTCACCAAATAATGAGGGTTCAACCTGTAGTGCATGAAATGCAATTACTTTTTTTTTTGGTTAAGAGGATATTATATATTACTTGTAGACAAAAATATATTACACAGAAGTGTTACTGTTGGGGTATTGTAGGACCCCTAGCGCATCAATGTTTTGAAGTGTGGTATCCATATTACAACCCACAAAAATTCTAACAACATCAGTTCCTAGGATGTCTGCCGAAAAAACATCATTGGCAAACATCAGTGGAACTGGCATTAGGCTAGATCTGCCCAAAAAACTTACTTTACTGCTTCCTTTGCTAATGCATCTGCCACCCTATTCTGCTCCCTGTATGTGTGCTTTACCACGACTCTGTCCATCTTGTGTAATAGTGACCTGCATTCACAAATTATAGGATCATATGTTAGGTTACCCGTGATTAGCATTTGTATGATTTCGGCCGAGTCGGTGTTGATGTCCAATGGGACCCAATTGTTTTGCTCAGCAAGTTGCAGTCCTTTTAGGAGAGCCTTCAATTCAGCCAAAGTGTTTGTTGTATGTGGTATATTTTCCACAAACCCCATTATCTAATCCCCATTATGATTTCTGAAAACACCACCTAGTCCTCTTATGTCTGGGTTGCCCTTAGCTGCTCCATCCGTATTCAGCTTATAAAGCCTCTTCTGGGTGGCTCCCATTTGACAGTGATTTGGTAAGTTATTTTGGTGGAAGTGTTTTTAGCCAACACAAAGTATTCAGTAGCTTTAGAGATGGTGTTGGCAGTGTTGATTCTATCTTTTTTTCTATTGAATAGATTGTGGTTTTTGCATAGCCAGATATGCCAGAAACAGAAAGGGAAGATGTTTTCACAAAGAATGTGGCCATTGAAGGGTTTTTTCCTAAGTGTATTCTAAGTGGTGGGCCATTGTTGTGCTGAGAAGATGTGGTTCTGTTGCCTGCTCTCGATGGATGCTTTGGAAAGTAAATCATGCCAGAACTGGACTGCATTTTTGCAATCGAAGAAGATATGATCAATTGTTTCTTCACTATTGTGGCAGAAAGAGCATTGTGGGTTGCAGTTGACCCCAATTATGTGAAGGTAGCCCCTAGTATGAAGCCTTTTGTGAGTAAGAAGCCAGATGAAGCTCTTGATTTTGTTGGGTGTATGGAGTTTCCATATCTAATTGAAAGTTCCTTCCTCTTCTATTCCAACATTGTTTTTAGTTTTGCTAAGGAAGGAGCAAGCATAAGTGTTGGTGAAAGATCCACTAGCAGTTAATCCCCAGATTAGTTTGTCATCTTTGGTAGGATTTGGGGGAATAAAGACAGAATTGATCATGTTGGAGATGCTTGGGGGAAGATCCATGGATATGGTGGAAAGATCCCAAATCCCTTATTTGTAGAAAGACAGTGTCTACTTTGGCATTTAGATCATTCTGAGAAACAAGGCCTTCAATCATGTCCCTGATTGCCGGCTGGTTAGGGATCCAGACATCACTCAAGAAGTTGGTGTTTCCCTTATGGACTACCCATCTACTTGCCTTCCTGCAAGTATCTCATCCCTTGAGGATGCATTGGCAAGTAGGGAATTTAGGGTACCTAAGGGTTCTAGGGGTGTGGTTCCAGTTAAGTATTTAAAGATGAGAACTCTGTCCCATAAGCTAGTTGTGTTGTGATAAGCCCTCCACGCTAGATTTGCAAGGGCTCCTTTGTTTTTCAAATCAGCTTTTTGGAGCCCTAACCCTCCATCTGCCTTCTTTTTTTTAACCCTATCATAGGTTATCAGGTGCAATTTTTTCTTATCTGAGGTGGTGCCCATATGAAGTTCCTTTGGATTCTATCAATTTGTTTGGTGACTTTGGTGGGCAAATTGATGTACTGCATGACATGGATAGGGATACTGCTTAAGGAAGACTTGGCCAGGATAGTTTTGCCAGTCATGTTTAGGAAACTGGTTTTCCATCCATCCAGTTTGGATTGCATATTATCAATTATGAACTGAAAGTCTGCACTAGTGGCTTTCTTATGGAAGATGGGAAAACCAAGATATTTACCAAATGAGGTGGTAGCTTGGATAGTTAGAGTATTGGTGAGGTTTTCCATGGTATCTTGGGATGTTTTAGAGGAGAAGAGCACTCTTGACTTAGCGAGATTGATTTTTTGGCATGAGCTCTCATTAAAAGACTGCATGATAGAGTATATGGAAGTGCAACTTTTGTTGCTTGCTTTGGCCCACAGAGTGAGATCATCAACAAAAAAGATGTGTGAGATTTTAGGGCTAGACCTACTGATACTTATGGGTTGCCAATGATTGTCTAAAACTGCCTTATCTATTTATCTGGATAGTCTCTCCATACACATTATGAAAAGGTAGGGGGATATTGGGTCCCCTTGTCTGATGCCTCTAGAGGGCTTGAAGGCTTCAATCCTCCCCCCATTAACAAGAATTGAGATGCTAGAAGAGCTAATGCAGGACATAATAATCTTGGTTAATCTAGGGGGAAAATTGAAGGCATGAAGTGTGTTCCCGATGAAGGACCACTCCAACCTGTCGAAAGCTTTTTCTAGATCAATTTTGAGGATCATGTTTCCCTGTTTCCCTTTCATTTTCCTAAAATGAGTGACATACTCTTGCACAATGATGGAATTATCAGAAGCTCTTATATTGGAAAGGAAACTAGCCTGGCTAGGCCCAGTGATATCAAGCAACATTAGTTTGATTCTATTTACAATGATCTTGGTGATGGACTTGTAGATTGTGTTACAAAGTCCAATTAGTCTGAAGTTTTCCAGCATTGAGGCTTGGGGGAATTTTGGGATGAGACAGAGCAGAGTTTGGTTCATTTTCTCATCCATGGAGTTAGTAGAGAAGCATTTTTTTGCATAAGTCAGAGACAGAGTTGCCCACAATGCTCTAGTACTTTTGGTAGAAGAACGGGTGGAGGCCATCAGAACCAGGAGCCCTGAAAGGCTTTAGGGAGAAGATATCCCTTTTGATTTCCACCATCTCAAGGGGCTTGTCCAGTCTGTCTCTTTGGGAATCAGAAAGGGTATGAGACATAGTTAGATGGCTGGTGGTAGAAATGGGGGCTTGGGAGTGGGAGGAGGTATAGAGGTTGGTGAAGAAGCTTATTATGGATATTTGGATGTCTTGCTGGCCATAAAGCCAGTTCCCACTCTCATCTTTGAGAGAAAGGATTATGTTCCTTCTTCTTCTATTGAGAGTGGAAGTGTGGAAGAATCTGGTATTGGTATCTCCCTCATGGAGCCAGTTAATCCTATATTTGAGCTTCCAGAAGTCCTGTTCATTTCTAAGGGTTGAGTCTAGCTCACTAATAAGGTAGTTTTCTAAGTTTAACAAGTAGCTGCTGAATTGGTAGCTGGGAGATCTTTGGATTCCTGCAATTCTTGCCATGATTCTTCTTTTCTTGTGGAAACTGTTGTCAAAGGTATCTCTGTTCCAGTGGGTCACAATTCTCTTGAATGACTCAGTGGATTGGAGAAGGGTTGAATTTGCAGTGAAAGCCTCATTGATGATGTTGGGGAATGTTGGGTGGCTAGTCCACATGGATTCAAACCTAAAGGGTCTAGTCAGGTTATTGGAGGGTTTCCCTCCCACGATAACTTGGATGGGACAGTGATCAAAGTGGGTCCTAGGTAGGTGTAACACAGTAGCCTCAGGGTACTGTGAGATCCAACTCTCATTGGCAAAGCACCTATCAATTCTTTCAAGGATTAGAGAGGACCTATTGATGTATATTTTATTAGACCAAGTGAATTTACTACCTTTGGATCCTACGTCTAGCAGTTTGCATTCATTAATACAATTCAAGAATAGGTTGTTGCGACTAGGGTTTGTTGGGTTGCCCCCAAATTTGTCCCTAGCTTTCAAGACTTCATTGAAGTCTCCTCCCACAAAACAATTACTTTTGTTTGCTCTAGTGTAAGATAATTTGCATTTTCCTTGATATAATAATTTTCGTTGTTTGGCTGTGTAAAGTGATACAAATGTATTTTTTAACACTATTTTTTGGATCATTGTTACTCATCGTTTTATAATATATTGCATTGTACTATATTGTTTTATTTTATGGATACAACGTTTGGATGGATTGTATTGTTAGCTTTTGTTAAATAATATTTTTTTTGTTTGGTATGATCGTATCGTGATAAATTTACTAAAATACCCTCAATTATTTTAAATAAAGTTTATCAAGAATTACACATAAAAATAATTTAAGAAAACCTTTTTCTATTAATTTATCACCAATTATGTAACTTGGAAACAAGAGCAAAAACCTGAAGAAAAAGGTTAACTATCATTATCAACAAACTAAAAATCTAAAATGATGAAAAGAGACAAAGAAACGAACGGAGATTTGGATGACCAGAACGACAATCGACTCTGAAAAAGATGGACGGAGACAAAGTAGGTCAATATGTTGGAGATTTAGAGAAAAATAGAAAAAAGTAAAGGATAAAATAGAATTATGGAGTAATAAGTAAGGGCATAATTGAAAAAGAAAATAGAAAATAATCCTACCACACCAAATAAGTTGTTTCATAAAATGGGACTTTAGTTGTTTAAAAACAATGGATTTAACAATATGATATAATCAATTTTGAATGAACAATCAAAACAAATATTGTTTTAGGATAACAATACAATACAATGCTTAACAACCATCCAAACAAGACGTGAGGGTAAATGTCCATTGAATGAGGAGTGTGACTTGTGCTATTTGTCAAGCCAACTGTATACGGTCGAGATCGAGTTCGCTTTCGGCATGGAAGTTCAGGCTCGGAACATGGCAATACAGGACTGAAGATCGGCACCAAGTCACACCGGGCTAGAACCCGGGTTCAGAACACCTGCCTTCGAGAACATTGAGTGCGTGACCCAGAGTCGACCCTATCCCCGAACGAGCTCGAAGAAACATTGTTAGCATAACCAACAGAAGACTGAAATATCTGTGAGTGGTCGGATACTGCGGTGGGAATCTCAGCGCGTATCAATAAGGAACCGACAATTAGTAAATCAAGGGATTTTTACCTTTTATAAAATTGTACCTAAAGTAGCACTCCTCCACTATATATAAAGGGGGTCTAATAATTCATTGAACACATTGTAACACGCATTCCAAAGCAATACATATTTTAATTTCTCTTTAAGCTCTTGTTCTTCTGTATCTTGACGCTTGTAGACACTGAAATTTTAACAGATCAAGATAAGTAATAATTTCAAGATAACTCTTGAAATATTAGGGGTCAATTCGGGTTACTTGGTGACTACTCCACCCATACCCTAATTCATGCCTATAAATAAGGCTACATATGTCCTTCAAAGAGGATATAAGCAATTTCATAAACTCTTGGAATATGCACAAAGAGGTCAAATAAGAGATCTCTGAAATTCCATGAAACCCTTGGAATATTAATTAAGAGACCAAAGACATGTCAAATATGACTTTCTCAAAGTCCCTATGGTGTGATGACCCAAAAGGTCATCCCGTGTAATTTTAGCTAAATCTGTGTTCTGAGGTCATAAAAGCCTCCTTTTATCTTAACTTGATGTGTGTGCGCAGCCCGGACGCGTAGCCGGCAAGACGTTATGTGGAAAGTTGATAAAACGATGATTTTATAATAATTATTTGAATAAAGTTGACTTTGGTCAACATTTTTGGTAAACGGACCCAGACCCGTGATTTGACGGTCCTGAAGGGTCCGTAGGAAAATATGGGACTTGGGCGTATGCTCGGAATCGAATTTCGAGGTCCCAAGTCCGAGAAATGAATTTTTAAAGAAAATTATTTTCTGAAAAATATAAAGGCTTTTAAAAATAAAATTTGATGTGAAACCTGGGTTATCGAGCCCGTATTATGGTTCCGGAGCCTGGAACAGGTTCAATATGTTTTATATGGGTTATATGTGAAATTTGGTAAGAAACGGACTTAGTTTGACGTGATTCGGACTAAAAATGGAAAATTTGAAGTTTAAGAAGTTTTGAGAATTCTTATAGATTTTGAGGTTTAATTCGTTGTTTTTGATGTTAATTTGGTGATTTTATTGCTCGAACAAGTCCGTGGTATATTTTTGAGGTTGTGTGTATATTTAGTTTTGAGCCCCGAGGGCTCGGGTGAGTTCCGGGTAGGTGTCGGAGTGCAAAACGTGGTGAAAAATCTGGTATTTAATGCATTTTCTGGTGTCCAAGTATTTACCCTATGCGAACGCATCCAAGGGAGTGTGAACGCACAGGGTTATAGAGGTATGGGGGTTTGGGTAGAAAATGCTCTATGCGAACGCACCATATCAAGTGCGAACGTGGAGCAGTAGAATAGTACNCGAGGCGGCCCGTGAAAGAAACACGGCAAGGTAGGAGGGGGGGGTTCTGGGGGGGGGGGGGGGGGGGGGGGTAATTACGCTGTTAGAACGCGGCCCCCCAACCGCGAACGCACAGGTCTGTGCAACTAAACCTCCTCGAACGCGGCCTGGGGCCCGCGAACGCGGAGAGTAATTTTGTCCAGTCATTTTTAAAAGTCCAAAAACAGAATCCATACGAAAAATTAGCCATTTTTCTCAACCCTCTTCTTCTCCAAACCCCATAGGCGATTTTTGAAGAGCTCTTCCACCATAGCTTCATTGGTTTGTAATTCTAACTTCATTTTCTTCCATTTTCATCAACATTTATTAGATTCTAGGCCTAAAATCATGGAATTAAAGGGTAGAAATTGGGGTTATGGGTAGAGTTAGGGCTTTTTGATTATTTGGGAATTTGACCTCGTTTTTGGGGTCGGATTTCAAAACATATTGTATATTCGGGCTCGTGGGGGAATGGGTGATGGGGTTTTGGTCCGAACCTCATTTTTTGACCAAGCGGGCCCGGGGTTGATTTTTGGATTTTGGGGAAGAATGATGGGAATTCTATAATTAAACTTGGGAATTGAATTTTTAGCATTTATTGATATTATTGAGTCGACTATGTCAAGATACGATTGTTTCGGAGTCGGGTTCGAAAGGAAAAGCGGTGCTAGAGGCTTGATTTGGATTCTTGGAGCCGAGGTAAGTGTTTGGTCTAACCTTAGCTTGAGGGAATAGGTGTTGAATCTTAATTGCTATGTGATAATTCCATGTCCAACGTATATGTGAGGTGAAGAGTACCTATATGTTGTGGTCAAGCATGCCCGCGAGTCGAATTCTTTGATATATGTAGTTTTCATTGATATTTTATGTGTTATGAAGTAATTGTCATTCTGGAAGTTTTGCATTGAGGGTAATTCATGTTGTAGAATATTATTGATTATTCGTTCGGTTGAGTATTATTTGTTCAGTTGTACTTCTGAGTGAGATTGGTTATAGCCGTGTCCCTTGCCGGGATGGTAGAATTCTTGTTGAACATTTCTGTGCATTTAAGGTTTCTTATTGTTGAATCTTCCTGCCAAATTGTTGCTTTTATATATGTTGTGCACGAGGGGAAATTCTGTGCCGAGTGATTATTTATTTACGCACGAGGGGACATTCCGTGCCGAGTGATTATTTATTTATGCACGAGGGGACATGTTGTGCCGAGTGTTTTGTGAGGTTATAGCACGAGGGGACATGTCGTGCCGAGTGTTTTGTGAGGTTATAGCACGAGGGGACATGCCGTGCCGTACTGTTTATTTATTAGTTCAGAGTTGTTAATTCCTGCTGTTATTTATACATTTCAGTTGTTATCTTGTTCTGTCATTTCAGTGAATTGTTGCCTTTTTCCCCCAGCATGTTAACCCCATTTTTGTGCTTAACTATTTATTTCTTGTCTTTACTTCCTTATTAAATCATTGAACTGCACAGGTAATCGTTATTTGTCTTGTCCTAGCCTCGTCACTACTTCGCCGAGGTTAGGCTCGATACTTACTCAGTACATGGGGTCGGTTGTACTGATGCTACAACTGCACTTCTTTATGTTGTGCAGATTACAACGCCGGACCCAGTGGACATTGAGCGAGGGAGTATTCTTCAGTCCACGGCGACACCGAGGTAGACCTGCAGGCGTCCGCAGGCCTTGGCGTCACCATTTATCTCTTCCCTTTCTGTCTTATCTTGTATTTCTAGACAACTACATCTGTTTATTTCAGACTCTTGTTTTTAGTAATCTTAGACTGTCCGTGAAATTGTGAAACCAACTCTGGCGGTTTATGTACGGAATTTCGTAATATTTATTATATTAAGTTGATAAATTCTTAGCTTCCGCATTCTCATTCAATTTGTTCATGCTTATTGTTTTCTTTTAGATATCATAAATGAAGAAAATAGTAAATTTAACCAAAACGTTGGCTTGTCTAGCGGATTCAACATTAGACGCCATCACGGCCTGAATGTGGGATTTCGGGTCGTGACAATGGCCCTCGAATCACGTAGAACAAAGTAGAACAAATCGGGTGGAAAAATCAAGGGATAAACAGAGTTGTAACCCGCACTGTTTATCAATAAAATTCTTTTTTTCTTTATTGTTGTTTGTGATTGCAGTTTTATTTTTCTATAAAAAAGGTCATATTAACCCCGAAAAAAGTGATCCAAAAATGGATTTTACCTAAAGTTTCAGGGTATGTCCGACTAAAGGTTTTACCTACCCAATAGTGAAATCCTACAAATAAAGCAAAAACTACTTCCATAGAAAGTACACTCCTGGGTGACCGATAGCGAAGTAGTATCGTGAGGGAACGGTGAAAAGAACCCCCACCGGGGTGTGAAATAGAACATGAAATCGTAAGCTTCCAAGCAATGGGAAGAGCCATCGCTCTGACCGCGTGCCTTGGGGGCTGATCGTCATTGCACACTAGCTGGTCAGTGGGGGTAAGAGAGTGTTCCATTGGTGTTCTCAGTCTCAGAATCATGTCATTCGCCTGTCACGTGTTGCCACCAGAGTCATAAATACTCGAAGTTTGCCCTTTGGCTGGTAATCACATCGTCCATAAGGTGGTCTATCACCTCGGTTGGGAGAAAATTTATTGCAAACAAATTGGCACGCCCAGTGGGACCAGTTCTGCTTCATCTCTTCCTCATGCAAATCGAAAACTACAAGTTTTAAGATTATCTGTTGTGATGTTCGGGTACTTCAAGTCTCGTCTTTAAGTTTCAGCAAGCCTACACTTCGACAAACCTTGAAGCAGGGGCATTTGTAGACACTAAAATTTTAACAGATCAAGATAAGTCCTAAATCCAAGACAACTTTTAAAATATTAGGAGTCTATATGGGTTATTTGGTGGCTACTCCACCCAAACCCTAATTCATGCCTATAAATAAGGCTACATATGTCCTTCAAAGAGGATCTAAGCAATTCATAAACTCTTGGAATATGCACAAAGAGGTCAAGTAAGAGATCTCTGAAATTCTATGAAACTCTTGGAATATTCATTAAGAGACCAAAGGCATGTCAAATATGTCTTGCTCAAAGTCCTACGTTCGAGAAATACGCTGTTATGGCCCTCGAATCACGTAGAACATAATAGAACAAATCGGATGGAAGAATCAAGGGATAAACGGAGTTGTAACCCGCAATGTTTATCAATAAAATCTTTTTTTTATTTATTGTTGTTTGTGATGCAATTTTATTTTTCTACAAAAAACTGCAAACAACGCGGATCGAAGTATATCTGACTCGAGGGTGATTAACCTTCCAAGGACGAGACTGTTCATTTCGTGTGGTTTGCATTTATTCTTTCATTATTTATTTCAATTACAACTTAATTTATCATTTTGTATCAAGTTAATCCGCGTATCTTTAAAACTGCTTACAAATTCAATTGTTATTCGATTTTGAGGTTAAACACCAACATTGCTTGCGATAATTCTGTCCATGAACAATAGTGACTAGGGTGTAGAGAAAAGAACCGTCTCAATTCGAGCAGTTTAGGGGAAAAATTGAGCAAATCGCATTTTTGTACTTGATGAAAGGTGAGCGCATTTTTATACCAAACTAGTAGTAGTACTCGTGCGATGCGCGGACATAAACCACATCTAATTCTGATTTGGGCTATTTGAATTATGTGCAAATAACTTTAAAATTAAATCTTCTATATAAAAATTATAATAACTATTGGATATTAATTAAGAAGCAGGACATGAAACTATTTTTCAAATCTCACAGTGGATAACATTTTTTATTTTTCTATACTGTAATAATCCAATATCTTCATTTTGTCACTTGTATTTTTTTAATGGTCAATATTAAATAATACTCAACATATAACGTTGTGATCTGTCTTGTTTGAACATATTAAATCATATTATTTTAGTAAAGTTCTTACTACCACTTTATTTTTCATCTCAAATTCGAATAACTTTATCCTTCTACATTTTTAGACAGATTTACTTTTTGTTCTTCTTATAGTTATTGCATCATTTATTACTTAATATTTTTATACCCTAATCTAATATTTTATTAGCTTATAAATTAACTTACCATCTTACTTATTACCCTATTAATAATAATTAATAAATATAATTTTTTTATTTTTAAATGTTAATATATTTTTACACCGTTATCCTCTTACTCGAAAATCATTCATCATTTAAATCTATCAATAATATTTGTGAGTATTACTAAATAATTTAATGTATATATTTTAACTAAATTTAAAATATAAATATCGTCACTCTATCTCTATCTTCCTCTTTATACATTCTCTTCCTAACTAAGAAATTTTAATTAATTTTGTACACAACTTTGTTGACCTATACTAAAAATAATATCATTTTTTATTTTAAAATATACTTTGAATTAGTCTAAAAATTAATACATATTTTTCTTTATAATATTCAAATCTATTGAATTTTTTATAATTATTTTTTGTATTACATGCACTTAAGTTTTCTTTATCTTTTAGTTTCACGATATAAATTTAACTTTTATTTTTCATTAGTAAAATTACAGACATGAGATATTTGGTATATTTAAATATTTTGGGTATCAAACTTTAATTTTCTTATCTAGTTAATATAGAAGAAAATCTATTAGTGGATCAATATATGGAATATATATATTAGATTTGTCCAAGATCTATTTATATTATGTATAAGATTCATTCAACTACTTCCATTAATTACGTTTTTATTTATAAATTAAAATTGTAATGTTGTCTTAAAATTGCTAAGTGACTTCTTTTTAACTTGTTACTTAGCTTAACCACATGCTTCACTACCCTCTTTTTAATATAATATAAATACGTACCAAAGGGTAAAGTTATTCCACTTAAATGGAGGCGAAATTGTGGCATTTGGACAAAATGGATCATACTCACCAAAATTAATTACAGATTCGCCTCTTGATTCAGGTCATGTCAAGTTCCATATGGTAATTATCAGACCCAACGGGAACTTGATGTTACCATTGAGTTGGTATTTTGAAGAAAGAATTTCCCGGGAAAAATATTTTTTCTTTTATTGGAATTTGGAATTATTTTTAAAAATTATAACCTTATGTAACATTGAATTACGGGAAAAAATGTACAAAGACAGAAATAGGTCCTAAAACTACGTACTAGTAGCCTGGACAATAAATAACCGGAAGGTGCATTTTTAACCACAACTCCACAAGGATTATTGAATTTTTAGACCACGTGTAAAAATAAGTTTTTACTTACTGTCTTTGGGGTTAATTCGCCATATGGTCAGTGAAGTTATTTTAATATAATAGTGAAGTTATAAAATATTTTTCTTAGATTAAATTAATCTAAATTTACTCATTATAATAGTAAAGTTAGAGAAATATTTTTATCACATTAAAGAAATTCAATGTAATCAAATTTTACCCTATTATAACAGTAACATTAACTGTAATGGGCGGATAATTGTAATAGCATATGATATTTAATAATTCTATTGTTATAGTGGTAAAATTCAGTTATTTTAATGTGGCAAAAAAGTACCTTTGTATTGTTTTATTATAGTAGATAAAGTGTAATGACAATGCTAAAATAACATCTCTCTTTGTCTCTTGTTATTTGATATTTTCGCTTTTTTACAAATTAATTCATAAGTTAAATCATATTACATTAAACTTGAATAAATATACTCGCATATAATAGAAAAATGAAATTTTGGCATGTATATACCATTATTAATAATTATTATTGGCAGGATTTTAGGCAAATACTAGATTTAGCATTTAAAGCTCAAAAGATTTGGCAGGGAATAATAAATATATATCAGGTCTAGCAGTATATATTACACACAATTTCGTAGAAATATAATAATATATATGTTTGAAAAGAAAATCGTTATATATGATATAATGATATACGTGGAAGATATACATGGTAATACAAATGTGTATCCGCTGATATACAACTAAGTACTCCGATACACAAGTGGGTTATAAGTGGATATATTTTCAAATTGTCGGAAATTTTGGTGAAATTTAATTGAAATTAATTCGTTCAAACTACCGTAAATCATCCCAAATTTGATATATAAACTGCCAAAGAGATTCTCAATTGTATGCCAAAACATCGAGTCAAATTTCTGATTTTTTAACTCGAAACTTATTTAATTGAATTTCTAATTTTCTTCTCCAAGTTTTTCTTGATCTAACAAATCTAAGAGCCCGATGGTTTTTTTTAAGTGACTTTTAAGCCTAAGCCAATGAGTTAGAAATTTTAGTTTTTGGTTTTTGATTTGTTTTTGTCATTTTAGCTTAAAAATAAGTGCTTAAAATATTTCTTTTTTATTTTATCCAAACATTACAAAATAATTTAAAATAAACTTTTTTTTACTTTAAAAGCTATTTTTACTTAAAAACACTTAAAATAAGCCAATCCAAATAGGCTCAAAACAAGGTTCTCAATTAAAATCAATAACAGATATTAAAGATGAAATAAAATTACTATGATGTTTTAGCATAAAAAACAAAAAAAAAAAAGAACTATGATGTCGAGTCAGAATAAATAATTCTAAAATGTGCGATCATTCCATTACTCAAAAGGCTGAGATACTTGTTGTCTTGTTAGGCTAATGTAAGTTTGGAGTTTGCCCATGGTGATATCTGAGTCGTCGTTTGCTGCAGAAGTTAGAATGTTAGGGCTATTTGATCTTAGCTATAAGCTGCCAATTTTCAGACATACTAGATTAAATATGCCAATGAAGAAAAAGGTGTACAGTAAATTTTTTGCGCCAATATATTACTCGGATGGCCAAATTCCCTAGAAAAATTACACGAAAAACTCCAAAAGTGGCAAAGCATAAGAAATGAAACGTATAATCAAGAGGAACAGGGGCAATGATATCCTTAATTAACTAACTAAACCCCGTGTCCCACGGAAGTGGAACTCCTCAATTTCTACTTAGAGAGAAGTCTAATCGCCCATTCAGAATAGGAGGAGAATTGAACTGAAATGGCAGCGGCGTTTTCTTCACTTGTTGGACAGCCACGGGCCATACTTTCAGCTTCTCCGACAGTCAGTTTTAGTCAAATTCGGAAACCGGCGAATTTCCCCTTGCAAAACTCAAGGGGTTTTATGGTGAATTCAAGCTCTTTCCCTCGAACTTGTACCATGGCTATGGTTAGAGACGAGAATGTTGATCCTTCTAGAAATGACTCTTCAATTAATTGGCCTTCCAATGATGATCCAAAGGTAACCAAATATTTGCGCCGGATAACTCTTGTGCTAACTTTTTTGCAGCTTTACGTGTTTGATTTTGAATTAATTGCATTGTGATACGATTTAGAATGGAAGAGGTTGAAGCTACAGGTGAAGCTTGTACATTGGGCATACATGGTTGTACCGTGAAGTTAATGAAAGGGGTCGGCTAATTAGTTCACAAGTTATATTTCTTACATTTTTAATTACACATTGCACAACGTGGTTTAATTTTTGAAGTTATAATAACATGCTTATGTCTGTTTCTTGTTGCCTGATTCATGATATTGTTGAATTGTTGAGTCCTGAATAAGTGATTAAAATTGAGTCAAGATAAGGAATATGTCACTGCGTGTTGATATGTTTACAGCTTGAGGGGATTACTATATAGTATTCTCTTCCTTTTTCATAGGAGGGGAATTTTGAACTACGCTATGACTGTTAACTTTTATAGACTTGTTTCGTCTTTGGGAGAAGGATTTCACTATTTTTATCTATAAATTTTTTGTGTTCTATTCACAGGTTGTTGATGTTCCTGGGTTGCAGGAGCGAGATTTCACGGGTACCCCCTACATTCCAGTATATGTTATGCTACCTGTGAGTTGAATCAGATTTTCTTTCTTGTGGGACCTTATTCGTTTCCTCTCGAAGTTTATTCATCGATATAGCATCATATGATTCACTCTGTTTGGTGGATTTTTGAACGCCGGAGCCAAGCATATTGTTAATCATTTTTAGTGTGTGCCTAAATTATTACTTGCCTAGTCGTCTCATCAAAACTTATCTTACCACTTAACATGTCAAATTGTTTGGAAACTGTAAACCATTTTGACTTTAATATGACAGATGGGCATCATCAACATGGAATGTGAAATTGTGGACGCTAATAATCTGGTTAACAAACTAACGATCTTGAAGTCAGCTAAGGTGGATCGGGTTGTCGTGGAGTGCTGGTGAGGTATAGTGGAGGCACATACCCCACAAAGATATAATTGGAGTGGTCGATCTATACGAAACGCACTGGTTTTTTTTCTTTCTTTCGGTTTCATTGATAACAGAAAAGACTTACTCTAAAGGGCTCCAAGTTCTTATGGCAGAGCACGAGGAGATTTATCATCAATATGATGATTGGAATGGAAACCAGAAGCACGACTGGGGTCCTCGTGGTCCAAGATAGAGCCTTTCGGATATCCTCCCTTTCTTCAATCTAGTTTATTTAAGCGGGCTATTCCCCGAAAATGCCATTCCTTTTTCGTTGGGGGTCACAATCTTCCTTATTTGGTCAATTCCTGCATAAAGGGACAAGCGGCTTTTTGAAATTGTTGTAGATCTTAACTTAAAACTGCGGGTTAGTTACGTTCTCGGTCGTATGGAATTGCATCTTTAATGTGATCTGATGTCTTCTTTGACTTCTTCCCTTCTAAAGTATTCTATTGAAGGAATTGAACTTTCTCAGTCGTCTTACTTTTGAATAAAATATCCAGGTAGTAATGTCATTCCATGAATGCGGAGGAAATGTCGGTGATGATGTTCATATTCCTCTTCCACGATGGGTTAGAGAAATTGGTTATACAAATCCTGACATATTTTTTACCGACAAAGATCTAAGAGGAACTCATGAATGTCTCGCCTGGGGAGTTGACAATGAGCGTGTTTTAGGAGGGCGAATTGCTCTTGAGGTAATCTTTTTTTTTGTTCTTTTGTTAAATGTGTTTTGGTTTTTTTTTTATAACGGTGGTGTCCGGCTAACTTGCACCATGTAACTTTATCCACCAAGGCTTAGGTGGGCGAAAGTAATCACCTAATATTTTTTGCGTCCACTAGAATTTGAACCCGAGAACTAATGGTTGTTCCAGCATCAATTCCAATAACTGTTTCTAGTTTGATAGCCCTCTGTCTTGCAATGGAAAGCGCAGAAAGACAACCAATAAAGAAATAAAAACAAGGATAACAATAGTAGTCATAATCGACAGTTTAGAGACTCTCAAGTATCATAATAAGGTCAAAGACTTGTTCAATTTATCATGTCTTTGGATAGCTTTTCTTCTTTTCGATTTCGATACGAAAGAATAAACACACCACTGTTTCCAATATCTACTCATTTAGAAATATGGGAGAGAATAGAAATAGAAACATCTCACAAGAAATAGAAACACCTCACTAGTAATTTGACTACTATCCATATAGACTTGCCAAAATACTTGAGCGCTTCCTTGGCTTCTAGCTCCCCTTGAAAGCCCGTAGTGTCAAACAACCTACTTTTCATATCTCCGATTATAATGATAATTCAGCTACAACATACCTAGTGTAACCCAACAAGTGGGGTCTGGATAACAAAAATTCTAAAGGATAATAAATAATCAAAAAAATGAAAAACACAGGCTGATGTATCTTCCGAAAGCATCAAATTCTTTGTTAAAGATGCACCATATATCCGAAGCAATAACAATTTAAGTATCTTAGCCATGGTTTCTCCCGTTGTGCAAACTTTCTTGCCCTTAATGTCATGCTCACTTTGGGTCTTCCCACATTTATAATAATAGTAATAGATTAGCTATCGACCGTTGATATGTAGCGTGACATATTTATTAATCATGTGTGCGTACATCCTTTGCAGTGCTATGATAAGTACTTGTTTAATAGCTTGAAAAAGGCAACGAAGGCAGTCGGATGCTCATCGTGTGGTAAAATACCTTTGGAATGCAGGTTCTTACAATTCTAAACCACAAAACACCGAGTTTTTTCGTGATGGTGGAAAATATAATAGCATTTATGGTAGATTTTTCTTGAAGTGGTATTCTTAAGTTTTTAATTGATCATGGTGATCAAGTACTTGGCTTGGCAAGTTTGTCTTTTAAAGGCATTCCTATAGCAGCAAAGGTGGTAAAATTGTAAAATATATTCCTTTAAATGACATATTCATGGCATCATTAATTGCTTTTTTAGATTGATTTCGGTTCCTGATGCACTCTGATTGATGAGCAACTACCAGGAATCTATTGGTGGCGCAACACTAGGAGTGGTGCAGCTGAATTAACAGCTGGCTTTTATAGCTTTTACTGTCGTGGTGGCTATTCTACAGTTGCGTCAATGTTAAAGAAGCATGAGGCAGCTTTGAATTTCACATGTCTTGAATTGCAGACAGTTTATCGAGATATTGTCTTTCCAGATGCATCATTAGCTGACCCTGAAGGCCTAGTTTGGGAGGTAAACATTTGAAAATGTAACACGCAGAGGATATGTTGTGTTATTTAGTTTTTTTGAGGAATCTTGGTGTTAATGTGCAAGTAATAGTTTGTCGTACACTACACGTAATTGAAAAGTAAAGTTTTAAAGATGTTGGTGTTTAACCATGAAAAATTGAAAAGTAACATTTGTTTGTCTAAAGGCTCGAGGTTGCAAATATGTATTATTGTCTGATATAAATGAAATATGCAAAGCTTAAATGAATTTTGCCTATAGGAGAGATTAATGTTGTCAAGCAACTAGGCTGTGAGCCATTTAAACATTTTAAAGAATCAACTTCTCTTACATTTTTCGTCCTTGCTCAGGTAAATGTTGTTTTGTCGATAATTTTTTTATTTTTTAGCGAGTGTTTTTCCTTTTTTTTTTTTTTTGTGGGGATGTTGGTGGGGATTGTTTTTGCTGTACAAATTAATCACAAATAGCTCAGAAACTTGATGTTCATCTACATCAAAGAGATAATTAATCATGCAGTGTATATTCATGTATTATCTCTGCATCACTGGATATACTTGGTTTTTGTTTAAGGGATTTCCCAAAATTGCAGGTGCTAAATGTTGCATGGGATGCCTACATACCTGTTGCTGGTGAGAATGCACGTCCATGCTACCATAGAGAAGGCTACAACAAGATCTTGGAAAATGCCAAGCCTAGGAATGATCCAGTTGGTCGATACCACTTATCTGCGTTTACCTACCTTAGGCTGAGCCAAACTCTATTGGAGAAACACAATTTCATGGAGTTTGAACGATTTGTACAGAAGATGCATGGTAAAGTCCTTCTCTGTATCAATTAGAAGCATTGAGGATTTACTGTAATTTTAATATGCAACTACACAATTACCCATTAAATATACTTCTCTATGAAGTAGCGAGTTATCTATGATTGATAGTGGTCTCATTCTTGTTTGTAGGCGTACAATGTAACTATCTGAGTTGGAGTCATGTTTGGAATCTGGAATAAATTTCTGTTGCAGCCCCAGGAATTTGAGTAAGGGTCATTCCATATTTCGAAATTTTGACGACGGCCGAGTTCTTTATCGTAAGAGATCGATAATGTCCTGACTGTCAATGCGGCCTCAAAATCACTTCCTTTGTAGGATTTATTTTTTTTCCTTTGAAAGATAGGTATCTTATATTGCACACGTGATTTTATAAATTCATTTTGCAGTATCATATTAACATGTCTATTTAGTTTTATTTAACAAAATAAAAATTTAATTAAACTATGTGAAATTTAGAAATTCAATAAATTTAAGATTTTTTGGCGCTTTTAATTATGCATATTTTGTTTTCCAAAAATTCAATTCTAAATATATTATATTACTTTTGTTAATTAACAAAAGAGGAGTACATGTTTTACGGTAGAATGATGATTGTTTACACTTGTAGGTGAGTCAGTAGATTTAAAAGGATTCCAACCTTGGCTTGATCGGATATCCTTTGTTCAGGAAGACAAACAAAAAACAAAAAACAAAAAAGTAGTACTCCTTCTATTTCAACTTATGAGAACCTAGTTTCTCTGTAGTCATGCCATAAAGAAATACTTCTTTCTTTATTTGGAGATAATTTACCTTTATGCAATGATTTATATCACATAAAATTTATGTGTCTCATTTTACATCACAAGTTCAAAAGTCTCATCTCTTTTCAAACTGGGAAATCTCTTACATCATAAGCTCATTTCTTAAAAAGAGTCATTAATGTAATTCATTTAAGTTAAAAAAACAGGGGAAATCTTTCTAAAATTAGGGCTCTAATACCCTATTTAACAGTAGAACTAGTATATCTAAAATTAGGGCAATTCAAGAAAGAAAATTCGAGCTATTGCGACAGAAGTTATTATGAAAAAAGAATTGAAGCCTAAAATTAAGAAACCCCTAAACCTGTAAGTTGTCTTAAGTAATAAGGTGTAAGTATACATAATAATGGTAATTAGGCTCCCCTAATCGCGTAACTAGGTAAAATTCTAAAAATTACTAACAGAACTTATAGGTTGAGGATTGCTTACCATCTTTCATAATTTTTTTCATGGATTTATTTACTTGGAACTATTCGTAACAGACTTTCAAATTTTGTTCCTTAACTTTAGTTTTGTATGCGTATTAATAATGATTAAGCGAGTGCTCTTTGGTTTCTTGTTAATTTGTTAACCAATTTATACTTGCATTCTTGAATTGCTAATTCAAATTGTGAATAATCATTCTAAATTAATGATTTGTGTGATGACTGTTTAAAACAATAAAAGTGTATTATATAAGTACAACTGGAGTATTCAATTTTTAAAACTCATGCGATTTTAAAATGCACTGCAATTAACTTCAAGTGTAGTCACTAGTATCTCTTCACGCGTTGCACGCATATTTGGTATCACTTGCTTAACAACAACAACAAACCTAGTTTGATCCCAATATGTGGGGTTTGAGGAGGGTAGTCTGTACGCAGACCTTACCCCACCCCTACCTAATGCAGGTAGAGAGACTGTTTCCAATAAACCCTCGGCTCAGAAAGGGTAAGAAGAAGGAGAGGGAAGCAAGGAAGGAAAGAAAAAAAAGAAGAAAAAAAAAGAAAAAGAAAGAGGAAAAATAAAAAACTGTATCCAATAATAGCATCACGTAATACAATACCTGAGGCAAACAAAACCACATACCATAATAAAAATCAAAGAATATGAAGGGAAATGCATGCTANTCCTGCCTAATCACTTCTCCCCAGTACTTCTTAGGCTTACCTCGACCCCTTCTCAAACTCTCCATGGCCAACCTCTCACACCTCCTGACAGGGGCATCAATGCTTCTTCTCCTAACATGTCCGAACCATCTCAGTCGCGACTCCCGCATCTTGTCCTCCATGGAGGCTACTCCCACTCTGTCCCGGATAGCTTCATTCCTAATTCTATCTCGCGTGTTACACCCACACATCCATCTCAACATCCTCATCTCTGCTACTCTCATCTTCTGCACGTGAGAGT
>ML251330.1:473-62855 GCA_005239495.1 Nicotiana undulata | reverse complement strand
TATTTCCCCGATGAGGAAGTATCATTCGTAGGAGAGGACATTGCAGAATCCTACGACGGTTGGGGGATGTTCTTTGATGGGGCCGCAAACTTCAAAGGCGTGGGTATTGGAGCAGTATTAATTTTAGAAACTGGTCAGCATTACCCGGTATCCGCCAAACTCAGATTCCCCTACACCAACAATATGGCTGAATATGAGGCCTGCATCCTTGGGCTCAACTTGGCCATTGACATGAATGTTCAGGAATTATTAGTGATCGGTGATTCCGACTTATTGATACACCAAGTCCAAGGGGAATGGGCGACCAAGAATTCCAACATACTGCCATACCTACATCGTGTGCAGGAATTGAGAAGGAGGTTCACGAAGATTGAATTCCGGCACGTCCCCAGAATCCAGAATGAGTTCGCTGACGCACTAGCCACCTTGTCATCTATGATCCAACATCCAAACAAGAATTTCATTTATCCTATCCCGGTGGGGATTCACAATCAGCCGGCCTACTGTGCCGCGTTGAGGAAGAAGCAAATGGAAAGCCTTGGTTTCATGATGTTAAGGAGTACTTGGCAGAGGGAGAGTACCCAGAACTTGCAAACGCCATTCAAAAGCGCACTCTTCGAAGGTTATCAAACAACTTCTTTCACAGCGGAGGAATCCTATATAGGAGGACTCCCGATCTGGGTTTATTAAGATGTGTCGAGGCAAAGGAAGCGACGAAGTTGTTGGAGGAAATACATGCTGATACATGCGGTCCTCATATGAACGGGTTTGTTCTAGCAAAGAAGATACTTCGGGCTGGTTATTTCTGGATGACCATGGAAACAGATTGCATCCAGTATGTCCGCAAATGCCACCAATGTCAGATACATGGGGATATGATAAAGGTACCTCCCAGTGAGCTTAATGCAACAAGTTCACCCTGGTCGTTCGCCGCTTGGGGCATGGACGTTATTGGACCAATCGAGCCTGCCGCCTCCAACGGCCACAGGTTCATTCTGGCTGCCATTGACTATTTCACCAAATGGGTCAAAGCTGCATATTACAAAGCAGTTACTAATAAAGTCGTGGCCGACTTTGTCCATGACCGCATTGTTTGTCGGTTTGGAGTTCTAGAGTCAATCATCACCGATAATGATTCCAATCGTAACAGTGATTTGATGAGAGTAATGTGTGAAACCTTCAAGATCAAGCATAGGAATTCTACAGCATACAAACCTCAAATGAATGGAGCCGTTGAGGCTGCCAACAAGAACATCAAGAAGATACTGAGAAAAATGATAGAGAAGCACAAGTAGCGGCATGAGAAATTATCATTTACTCTATTGGAATATCGCATCACGGTTCGCACATCAACCGGGGCAACTCCTTACATGTTGGTATACAGTACGGAAGCCGTCATTCCTGCTGAAGTTGAAATTCCATATTTAAGAATTATAAAAGAAGCCAAACTCAGCGGCCGCTATGAACAATTGGCCCTCATAGACGGAAAAAGAATGAACGCGGTTTGTCATGGTCAGCTATACCAGAGTAGAATGGCTAGAGCCTTCAACAAGAAAGTCAAACCAAGATGATTCACACCGGGGCAGCTGGTGTTAAAGAAAATCTTTCCTCATCAAGACGAAGCCAAAGGGAAATTCTCTCTCAATTGGCAAGGCCCGTACATGGTTCACCGAGTGCTTACAAGAGGAGCACTCATACTGGCAGAAATGGATGGAGAAATTTGTCCTAAACCAATCAATTCAGACGCAATCAAGCGCTACTATGTGTAATCATTATGCTTCTATCAATGCTGTAATTGAACTACGCCTGACCAAATTCCCGTTTAAGAGGGGATGCGTAGGCAACCCTATGGGTTCGGTCACATTTTTAATAAATCTTCATTCCCCCCCACGAATGGAAACTGGGGCAGAATTTTTAGGAGGGACCTCAAAATTCCGTAGCAAGTTTAGTCGAGCACCGCACCAGTAACAGACAGAAGCCTTCACCCATCAAACTGGGGCAAACTGTGTAGGAGGACCCTCAAATATCCGCAGCAAGAGAGGTTGCAATGTCTTGAACCGCGTCATGGTTTTCGGTTCATCCAACGAAACTATTCTTTTCTATATGTTATATCATATTTTATAAAACCATGCATATTTATTTCTCAAAAAACAGTTTGTTTTAGCAACTCTACCCCTGTGGTACGAACGAAGTCATCATCATCAAGCACATAGGCCGATCCGAGCCAGCAGGGATACGAACTAACCCTTCCCTCTATAGAACTCACGATTTTTCTTTGGATGCAGGCACAAATACGGCGAAAGCCCAAGACATCCCATTACCCCTACAAGACGCATGCTTCTCAAGGATACATTCTCAAACTCATTGCACATGCCAACGCTTACTACTATAATCATTGCAAATGATACTACATTCACAACAGTCGTATCATCACACTTTATCATCAGCTAAGAACTCTTACTATCACTTTATTTTCTGCATTGCATGAGGCTACCTTTCTGCCTCTCGAGACTAAGCTTTGTCTCCATCTTGCATGAGGTTAAGCTCTATCTCCATCTGCATTCACACCTACATAAGGCTATCAGTCTGCCTTCCGAGGTTAAGCTCTACCTCCATCTGCATTCGCATCTTTGCATAAGGCTACTTTTCAGCCTTCCGAGACTAAGCTCTGTCTCCATCTTGCATGAGGTTAAGCTCTACCTCCATCTGCATTCGCACCTGCATAAGGCTATCGGTCAGCCTTTCGAGGTTAAGCTCTACCTCCATCTGCATTCACATCTTTGCATAAGGCTACTTTTGCGCCTTCCAAGACTAAGCTCTGTCTCCATCTTGCATGAGGTTAAGCTCTACCTCCATCTGCATTCGCATCTGCATAAGGCTATCAGTATGCCTTCCGAGGTTAAGCTCTACCTCCATTTACATTCGTATCTTTGCATAAGGCTGCCTTTCTGCCTTCCAAGACTAAGCTCTGTCTCCATCTGCATGAGGTTAAGCTCTACCTCCATCTGCATTTACATCTTCATAAGGCTACCTTTCTGCCTTCCGAGACTAAGCATTGTCTCTCTGCATTTTTCTCACATTGCACAAGGCTAACTTTCTGCCTTCCGAGACTAAGCACTGTCTCTCTCTGCATTCGCATTTGCATAAGGCTAACTTTCTGCCTTCCGAGGTTAAGCGCTACCTCCCCAGAATTTATTTCTTGCATTGCATAAGGCTATCATTCTGCCTTCCGAAGTTCCACGCTACCTCTCTCCGCATCTTATTGCGCTACGCTAAACTCGTTTCCACCTTTTCAAAGCAGTCATCTTATTTATTTATGCCTTCTTTCGGGCTAAGCTTTGCCCACTTTCTTTTCGCAAATTGCTAAGCTCTGTCTTGCCAACATCATACTACTACATTCTTCATGTGCTAAAATATCGCCAACTTGTCCAAAGGCGTCATCGTTCGGAGGCACCATCCGCATGGCCCGAGAACATCATTTCATGGCCTAAGGATCTCTTTTATTCAACTTGCATATCATTATTCAAAGGCATCATGGTTCGGAGGCACCATCCTCATGGCCCGAGAACATCATTTCATAGCCTGCGAATCCCGCGCTAAGAGATTCATGGCCCAGGACATCATGGTCTAAGGACATCATCCTAATTGTCCAAAGACATCATTCATAGTCCAAGTGGAACTTGCATCATGTTTATATTATGCACAATATACGTTTGTTCTCTATCTGCAGGTAACCCGGCCGAAACAGCCAACCAGGCAGGAGCAGACCACTCCAGTTTTTTGATACAACCCCGTAAGACCTTCCTACTTTTACCCTACCATGCACCTTGCGTCCGTTCGTGTGAAACATCACCAGTATATTTCGCCGATGATTCCGGAACTACATACGGCCTGATTCCTGTAAAAATAGGGATATGTAGGTAGCTCAGAAACCAGGGTACGGCCAAATTCTATCCCACAGTTTCGTCTCGGTCAAAATTGGCCATCATATCTTTACCCGACAAATCTTTCATCCTTCCCGGGTAAAGAGGGGCAGCTGTTGATACCCAATTTTTCCCCAAATTATTTTTCAAACTGGTATATAAGCTTTCAAAATCACTCTTTGCAATAATGAGTATTTTTCAATTTTGTTTCATATTTTTATCTAAATTATTTCCCTATTTATTTAATATTGTATATTTTTTATATAATTCATAAATTGTGCTCTAAAATAATTTCAAAATATTTCCCAGTTCAGTATGTCATTTATAATCACTTTTTATTTATTAAAATCCAATTATTTCGTAAATTGGCCAATTTTGTCTTATTTAATTTCAATTACGATAATTTTGCAACTATAGCCCAATTGAACATTGTGTATTATTTTAATTCGAAACTTATGCATTTTTACACTTAATATTATTTAATTACTGTAATTTCATCTATTTAAATTCAATTTCATTTTTTGTACAATTGTTGGTTGTGTATTTAATTACTTATTTTATTTTTTGGGTATTTAATAACTAGCCACATTTCATTTAATTTCTAGCCTGATTTTTAATCCTAACCTACCCAATTAATTAGCCCAATTAATCCCCAACCCAGATCACAAACAACCCAGCCCAAAACTCATCAAATAACCCGACCCAGTCCCAGGCCAATCTGAGTCGTTGATCAGATAAGATCAACAACCAAGACTTTTGTTACCTAAATTAAACTAACCAAAACCCCCGACCCCTCTCATTCACACCCCCTCATTTCGTCTCTCTAACCTCTCTCTATCCCCCTCCCCAGTTCTCTCTAGAACCTTCTTTATGGTTCGTCTTCTCCGATGGCTTCACCTTCATCTCCGGCCACTTCCAGTCTCACCCCTTCAACCATCGGCCACCACGAAGCTACGTTTCTCCGGTCACTACATTTCTTAGACCCTTTAAGGCTTCAACCATGCCAGAACGGCCATGAAGGCTCCTGCCTGGACGTTTTGGGCCTTCTCCGGCGAGGTTCAACTCGGTGGTGTTCCAGCTACCATCATCTCTGAGTATTACAACAGGTTTTTCGATTATCTATGGGTTCTATATCTGAAACCCTAGTTATGACCTTTCAACTTCTTCCAAGATCTGCAACATATCTATGTTTTATCTCGATGATTTTCACCTATTTTTTCTTAAAAACTGATACTCTTCGAACGATTTTTCTTTTTAAGAACTAGGGTTCTTAGAAGCCCTTTTAAACGGTTTAACTTCTGATTTCTCAGTTTTATTTCACGATTCTTCTTATGTTTGACTGTTTATTCGAGGTTTTACTTTGTTTGATTCTTTGCTGAAATCCTAAAGTCTTTAGTCGAAACCTAGTTTCTGATTTGCTTTTCGACATATATGTTTGCTTGCTCGATATGTTTGCCTGTCTCTCTTGAGCATTCTAGGTTTCATGTGTGGTCTATGTGCTTTGTGCTTCCTGCTCTAAATTATTCTTAGGGTTTTGACTTATTTTGCTCAATACATGTTATTTATCAAGTCTGACTACCCGTTATTGATTGTTCACATGATTAGTTATACTGATTTTGTGTAATTACCCGTTAAACCTGTGATATATGCCCTAAGTCTATGATTTTGTGTAGAGCTCCTTGCTGATTTTGAATTGCTTCCTTACTTATGTGATACTTCCCTTATTTATTACTGATTCTCTGTAATTTTCAATCTCATGCGTATCTCTTTGAACCAATTTTCAGAATTAAAATGGTACTCTGCCCTATTTTTATGTGCACAAATATGTTGTCAATCATTCAATACAGACTTTCCTTAATTGTGTATTTATGTACTTAGACTTAATTGCATGATTTATACTTTACTACCCCTGTCATGGTACAAAATCACTTTCACAGTGATTCCTTTCCTTATTTAGTATTGATTATGTCTGTTTGAGTTGTGACTCCCTAATTAAAGGGAGTCGAAGTCCTAATTGATTCTGATTTGGTATTATTCCCATATTTATGCTAAACTTTTACTTGTTACCATATTTTCCTGCATGTTTTCAAAGCTATAAATACTCCTACTCTTTCATTAGTATCATCAGTCGAACATTACTCAATTCTGTATACTACTCTCTAGTGCTCTGCTTCTCTTTGCTCTCTCTTGTCTCTATTGCTACTCACTGCTGCTTGCTATTAGCCGGCTGCTAAGCCAAGGCTAATACTATGCTATTCACTACCCTCTTCTGCTGCTCTTTACTTGCATCACTGGTATGTTCTAGTTTGGTATTACAGCATCCCAAACAACATGTTTAATTGGCTGTTGAGAATTTTATTGTTCCTTTTATGCTTCTACTTGTGGTTTTACTATCTACCATGTAATTAGTATGTCTATTCCCCTATAGAATCTCTCTTCTTCTTCTATCTTAATTTAGTTCCTATTCTATTCTCTATATGACTCTTGACTATGTGATTACTCTTTTCTATGTCTATCTACCAGCCCAATACCTCTCATGTGCTGCTATCTGATGCTTGTCAATACCATACATATGCCCCTATCTACAATGATTCTGATCTGGATGATTATCTACTGTTGTTTGTCCCTAATTTCCCTTTTTCCTGTTGTGACTCCTTTGCTTTGAACTCCACTGAGTTATGACTAGTTGCTGTTACTTCCTATTTCAAAACTATTTCTTCTGTTAGTCTATAAGTGATTTCAAAACTCCCTTTCTTAACCTCTTTTAGCACTTCACACAATTCCTAGACCTTTAGGTTCCTCCCCCCAGTGTGTGCATCGCTTAGGGACCATGAGTTCCCTCTGAACCTTGAGACACTGAGGTAGGGTACTCTACACTGCACTTGTTTAACCATGGGCATTTGCTGGGTGCTGGTATTGGCCAGGGCCCTCACCAAGGCCTTTGGGAGCTTTGCCGCACCCAGGTTGATGTAAGGATGTGAAATTGAAAGGGTTGAGTCTGGAAGATTGGGCCTGATATATGGATCCCTATAGAATAACTTCATATTTTCCTTTTTTATTATTGTAATTCATTTATTATGGTCTGTAATAATTTGTAAACAAATGATTTGGGGCTGGATAGTGAATATGGGGGTTATGCATGCTTAACTTAGGTGATGGGTAGGAGACATGCCTATAGAACTTTATTTGTGCATTAGATAACTTGTATAGGACACACATTTCACATATTAGGAGTCCTGTTCTAGGTCCTTCACTTTCAGCATGTAATCACACTCATCTCCTAATTTTGATCAGTTAATAACAAGCAAAATCAACCGCATAAGGTCATCGCTGCATTTGCATCCTAGAAACCATGTTTTAGGAATCTCTATGTGCATTAGATATCATATTGTTTAGGATCTTATATTTCTCTAAGTTGTAATCATAAAACGCCTAATTCGCATGCTTAATTTAATAAAATATGGTTAAACTACCTGCAACATTTTGCCAATGTATATCCCTTAAAACAAGAGTTAACTATGCCTGTTCACCTTCTAAAGTAGACAATGTATACGACGCCTAGGCAAACCTTAGGCCTAATACGCACTAAAACCAAAATAAGTCGTTCAATACTTGGCCTTAAGCCTAATTAGTCTCTTTTGAAATCCTTAAAACCTTGCTGCTTTCACCCTTGTTTTTCTGAAGTTCATTCCATTTCTTTCTAAAAACTCCTGCTCTGTTCCTAATTACTGATTTTTTTGAAATTGTGCATTCACTCTTCTTTTTACTAAAACTCCTTTAACTCCTGGTTATTGTTTATTTCGAATTATTGGGTCTTAAAGTAAGTCAGGCCTCTTCAAAGTACTCTGTTGAAAGTTTCTAAAATGTCGCACACTTTTGATACTATCCTTAGACTACTGGATTTTTAATCAATAACTCTTCTCTAAACTGCTCTATTTTTAACTGAACTTCCTGTTTATTACTAAGTTTTCCAAAAAAGAAAAAGAAAATCAAACGCTTGAAACCCCACTGCTTTCCAACTCAAACTCTTGTTTTAACTTTGAGACCTTAATTGTGTATGAGACGTGCTACCTGCGTGTTTATTTGTGGAGGGATCTATGAGCCTATTTCTTTGCCTTTATATGTTCCCTCATATGTGCAGTCCTACTTGTTTTCGTATGTCTCTTACTATTTTGACCTTTAAACCCAAGGGTTCTGCCTAGTTCCTGCCTTGTAGGACTAGTAGTCCTAAACACCCTCCAGGACTTATAGGATGTGACGGGTAATGGCACAGAATAAGCTTTCGTGACCAACACGCGCTTTAAATAACCTTTACGGGGTGGGAAGGGTAGAATACAGATATGATGACCGGTGCGCTAATACCACGTGTAGCCGCCTCCTCGAAGTGTGACATACCGGGTATTGCATTGAAGTGATCCGTATTACTTTAAACCTAGGACAATTCTTTTCAAATGTGTATGTTATTCAAAACCTTTAAAGATTTTCATACTTGTTTTAAATCCCCTCTTATGTGAACCTTATTTGTTACTTGCTCACCGTCCAAATTCACAAAACGTATTGGCTGGGACCCACAGTTGTGGATCTTGAGGGGTGCCTAATACCTTCCCCTTGGGATAATTTCAAGCCCTTACCCAATCTCTGGTAACGCGAACTAGTTCATGAGTTATCAACTCTAGGTGCCCTAATGCACCATAAAAAATCGTTAGATGGCGACTCTTCCTTAAACCTCTTCCTTTAAGGAGTTGTCCAGAATGTCATCAACCCGATCTCTCTGTACCTAACCCGTGCGATAGAAAAAGGGGGCGCGACACTACGTACGTACCTAGTGACCATAGTCCGTACGCAACGACTATTATTGTTATGTCCGGGTAGTTAGGCCCACATCACGCCTTGTGTTTTCCTCGAAATTAATTATATGCTTCTTGAATTCATGATTATATGTAGCTTTGTTTCCCTGAGATTTATGGAATTTGATAAATTAAAGGAGTTGTTCACTGGAAAGTAATTTGTGAATAATATGGTGTGTGCATATGACCGCTTCGCAATTTACATTCCGCGAGCGAAGTGTTATTTCCCCCACTCTCATGG
The DNA here is from genome assembly GCA_005239495.1 of Nicotiana undulata. Taxonomy (NCBI): domain Eukaryota; kingdom Viridiplantae; phylum Streptophyta; class Magnoliopsida; order Solanales; family Solanaceae; genus Nicotiana; species Nicotiana undulata. Next base: position 53,844 of record ML251330.1, on the reverse strand, counting down.
GAGCGGGCCGTACGCCACGGCGAGATTGAAAGATGAAAATTATGGTTCGGGTCATTCGACCCTCGGCTGTGCACATATATGATTTATTATGATGGCTCAGGCCGGTTGTCTTTATCCCGTATGCGCATGTTAAATTGTTAAAGAAATCATGATATTGAAGTGACAAGATATTTGGGGAAAATGAAATAGTAATTGTTTATTTACTTCCAGTATTTATTTGGATTTCAGTTCCTTTAATATTTGTTGCTTTACTACCTTCATATGCCTACAACTTTCATCATATTCTGTTAAATTATATTGTTGGATGTTAGTGAGTGTCAAGTAGACCTCTCGTCACTACTTCTTCGAGATTAGACGGGATACTCACTGGGTACATATTTATTTATGTACTCATGCTACGCTTCTGTACTTAATTATACAGGTTTTGAGGCTGGTGCATCTGGTTATCAGGCCGTAGCTCGGTTTTGAGTATAGACTGGACTTGACTTCACGGTGAGCTGCTTCTCCTAACGATCCTCGGCAGCACCATGGAGTTTCTTTTGTTTATTTCCCGTCTATTTCTTCCAAACAGTGGGATTGTATATTATATCTTTTGTATATTCTGTTAGTATGCCCGTAGGACTTGTGACACTAGTTCCTGGCACACACGTGGTAGATATGTATGGTTACGGGTCTGTATATATTGGCTCACGCCTCTTTATGACTGCTTTTGGTTAAAACGGGTTAATCATCTCTTTCAATTAATGTTTTTAACTTTAAAACTTGGCACGTGTTGGTATGTTTAATCGAATATGTGAAAATTCTTAGGAATTTAAGGGTTGGCTTGCATGACCTCGGTGTTGGGCGCCATCATGACCTGAGTTAGGATTTTGGGTCGTAACAGGGATCAAGGTGGATCCGAAGAAGATTGAGGCGGTTCAGAGTTGGCTTAGATCATTTCAGCTACGAAGATTTGAATTTTCTTGGGTTTCACAAGTTATTATCACCGTTTATTGATGGTTTCTCGTCCATTGCCGCACCTATGACTAGATTGACCCAGAAAGGTGCCCCATTCAGATGGTCCGACGAGGGTGAGACAAGTTTTTAGAAGCAAAAGACTGCATTGAGTACAACCTCAGTGTTGGTGTTGCATACAAGTTCGGGATCTTACACTGTGTACTGTGATGTAAAGCGTATTGATCTTGATGCAGTATTGATGCAGAGGGTGATTGCCTACGCATCTCGGCATTTGAAGGTTCAGGAGAAGAATTACAATGGGCATGGCTTAGAGTTAGAAACTATTGTTCGTCTATGCAACACGTGAGTTGTCCGTGCAACGTGTGGATATGGATCTATCCCCCTAGGGTCACACTCTCATGTTTCTCTCTTGATGGTGTATGTCGCTACCCAATTTTGCCGTTATATTTTTATAAATATCATATATACTTTTAAAATATCATTTCTGCATCATCACCAATTTACAAGAGGCATATAAGTACTTTCTGTAATTTTTCATAATTTTTAAGGATTTAAAATTGATTTTCTTGTATTTAAATTATTTAAATATTTATCAATTACTCCTTCAAATTATTTTTTGATGACTTAATCATCCAAAATTATTGTTTACACCCACATATATGCTTTATAACATTTTACTTTATATAATTTACATCTGCCTTTTTTGAACTATTTAATCATTTATTTGCAATAATAGCCAATACTTTACAATTAATTGTATTTTGTCATTTTATTCAAGGTCAAAATAATTTTTTATATTCTTATAACCTTCATCAATTATTTTAAAATGTTAAGTTTCATAAACAAATTTTTACCCTTAATTTTATGTTTAAAATATAGTCATATCTTTAGCCAATTTTCGGATCAAATTAATGGCCCAAACACCCCAAATCCCTACCTTAATTTCCCGATCCCAAAACAAACAACCCCATTAATCCAATCCAGTCCCTACCTGTTCATTTGACCCGCCCCCTTCTCCTCTAATTCTTGCCATTGATCTCAAATGATCAACAACCCACAACCATTTCCCCATTCTTAATTACCCTCGTCCAAACCCTAGAGACCCATTACCCCCGCCCTGCTTCCTCTACATTCTCTCACCTCTCCACTCTCATACTAAACCCTAGCCGACCATGGAGATTGTCTCCTATCCCTTCCTTGTACAGGTTCATACGCGAACTATACTTACCTTTTCTGCCACTATCACTCATTTATGGTAACTTTCGTTACCATTACACTTATGGAAAGCTAAATATTCATAGATCTAGCTTTAATTCTATGGGTTTGAGTGCGATTGTGGTTCTATACACTTAAGAAGAGAAATCTCTCTCTTGTATATGGTATGTCTCCGGTGATTCTGTCGTGATTGGGGCTTGTGAACGATTTGCCCTAAATTCGACTCCAACTAGGGTTTGGAGTTCTTAGTTCCTTTGATATTTTGTGTACGCATTGGATTTATTCTTTCCTTTTTTGTGTTGATTGGTTATATTTTCTTGTTTGTTCGTTCAATTTCTACTACTATATAAATCCTTTTTCCATACCCTTATTAAGTCTTAAGGATTATTACTGAACAATTGTTATTACTCCCTCATATCGATTCATTCTTCTATTCTAAAATTGGGACCTTGGCCGGCTGAAATCCAAGGCCACCATAATTCGATTTTTACTCTCTTCTCAGTGCGAGCACTGCCTAGGTTCACTTGAAACCCTTGGGAATTATTACACACTGCTTGAGGTTTACTTGGAGCACTGCCAGAATTTTTCTTCTTATTTTGCTTGTTTGGTTAATTTGTAACTGGGGAGTCTCTTAGCCTTAGCAATTTCACGCTCTTTCATTCGTATTTATGCTCTGTGACACTTAAACCCTTTGTGAACCAATATGTGTTTATATCGCCCTGCTATTTCATGGCTCTGAACTTTTCGACCTCTAAACTTTCCTAATTTCCGCCCCCAATGTATGCATATTGTATGCGTTCAGCATGAATGATTCTCGCTACCTCGATCATGTCTAGACTATGCGTTTTTATGCGTCTGAATTTTTATACATGCTGCTCATCCCGAGATGATCTCCCTACCTTATTCTGTATTCTTATGATAAACTTATTCATGCATTTTAGTTCCAGTTGGATCATTCCTGTGTAACTTAATACTCTACTGAAGTGAGTTCTCAACTATGTTAGCCAAATATGTTACCCTGCTAATTGTGAACTTTAGAGTGTTCCATGCCTAGATTAATCCTATGTTGTTTAGTTCCACTTATGGTTTACAAGGTAAACAATGCAATATCAGGCCTTTTCTCCTATGTATAATCTGATTCTTGAGGTATCATTGCCTACTATGAGTTCAGTTGTTGTTTGAACTTTTCTGTTATGATTGGTATTTGGCATGTTCTAGCTTCTTCATGCTCAATTAATGTTTGTTTGCAGAACATGTCTACCAACCTGTTTGGTTTTGCCATTTCATTAAGCTCTCATGTTGTGCATCTTTATGTGATGACTCTACTCTATTAGTTAATTGTCCATGATTCTATTAAACTCTCATATCTAAAGTCCTTTACTATGGTTTGGTCTAGAACTTTATTTGAAGTATTTTATTATCCTATGATGGTCAATCCTGTCACCTTAGCTTTAAAAATGCAAGTAAGAACCTACCTTATGAATGCCCCCATGAACTTGTCAATACTCTTTAAGTGAGAAAATATTGTTAGTCACAACTCTAAGAACTAAATGTTTAAGCCTCAAAGCTGTCTAATTAATTTTATGTGTAGTTTGTCACCTGTATGACTAAGTTTGTCATCCATTTGGGTAAGTGAGTTATCCGTTTTGGCCTGCCTTTGGTATTTGGGGTCTGAAGCATATTGTCTACTCCTGGAGTTTGGGCATGCAGTCCATATGAAGTTCTAAGCCTATTTGAAGGCCTAGATGTGTTACTGGGTTATTCTATATTTGTATTTGGGCCTGTAATAATTCAATGTGGTTTGTAGTAACTTGTAAAACTGAATGATGGGGATATTAATGAAAAGGGGACTGGGGTATTCAAATGCTCGCATGAACATGTAGAAAAATTCCTATAAAGTTTAATTGTATGGTTCAGATATTTGTTTTGACGTGCTTTGATTCTACACACTAATTGAAATCATGCCTATGGGAATCGCACACACCTCACTTAATTTGTCTAATACTGGTGCATTATTCAAAGTATGTTAGCTCATGTAATTGCTACACTCCTTTCCATGTCTATTACTGAACACTTTTGGACAACATGTTCCTAGGGATCAAACGTCTTGCCTAACTATTAGACATCATGCCTATAAGATGCAATAACTCACGTTTTGATAATACTCATCTAGATACCATGAATATAGGGTTAATTAATTAATCAACTACTTATGTTATTGTACTGCCCCACTTAGACGACATGCCTGTAGGGATAAAGTGTTATAAAATCAAGTCCAATTGTCAATTGTAAGGAATCCTACCCATAGGATAGTCGCACTCGCCTAGAAAAATTGTTTATGAAATTAACGTTGGTTTGTCAAGCTATTTTACAATCAAACTGCGCAACATATTAGGGGTTTTAATGTTTATAAGCCTGCACAAAGGCTAGAAATCAGAATCGCCTAGAAATTATGCCTATAGGAGATAACGGCTATAATGTTTCTTAACTTTAAAATTGTCCATTTGCCTAAATCTGCTCGTGTGCATTTCTCGCTTATGTGTGGAGGCGAACTAGTGCACGCCTAGGACGTGATTTAGAATTTAAATAGAATGCTTTAGGTAAACAACATTAACATAATAATTGGGTAGTAGGAGATGATAGTATGTGCCCGCTGAATAGTATGAGCAACCCCTACCTTAAGAGAGTTGTGAAGTATTATTTATGTTGCACGGGGTGATCCTTTAGGCTAAAAAACTTAGTACCCCCTCTTCAATTCGTTTATTGTTCATACTTAGTCGTCGAACATAGAATAACTAAGTTATACATTGCAACCTCTAAGACATGTATTGTTTATATACATAGTCTAAATGTTTGCCCTATTTTCTTGCATGTGCTCACAATAGAACCTTTAAATTCCTTGTATTCCCTCAGTTATGTGATCACTTAGGAAAATTGTAATCTAATAATCCACACAGCATGAACTTTGTCCAGGACCTGTGGACCTGGAAGAGTTCCTAACACCTTTACTTTGAGGTAATTTGAGCCCTTACCCGATCTTTGGTAATCTAGACTAGTTCTAGCGAGTTATTTGCAAATAAGTGCCCTAACGCACCTTAAAATCGTTAGGTGGTGACCCCTTTTAATACCCATTTAAAAGTGTTCTCACACGTTGAAAACCGCTTTCGTTAGAAAAAGGGGCACGATAGCATGACGACTCTGCTAGGGATTTACTTTTAGGATCTTACCATAACAAAGTTGACTTTAGTGGATTATTGGATGATATGTACCCTTATTTTCCTCTATTTGTTTAAATTACCATGGCATGCACATCCCTTCCCTTATTTGTTTAAATTACTATGACATGCACATCCCTCCCCTTATTTTCCTTTATTTATCTAAATTGCTATGACATGAGCACCCCTTCCCTATTTCCCTTTATTGCTATGACATGTACGTCCTCTCTCCATTTCCTTCATCATGTTTAAGACAACTATATCATGTCTCTCCCATCCATATTTCCATGTTTGCCTTACTTGTCTTTCCTTTTTCTTTCTTTTCTTTCTCTTGTTCATCTTTATCACATTACTTACTATTTTAAAGCACTTTCATGTATATATTATTTGGTGACTTGTTACTATTATTGAATAAAGCATTCTCCACATCATACTCCACTTGTTTCTATTATCAACATAGCGGCGCTTGATGAGTGTCCGCGCTTTCCTTAAAAAAACCTTGTTAAACCGGAAAGGCTTATTTGCGGTAGACTAGTCGATCAACGGTCAAGTCGATGGACCCGTGTATTTCCCTCCAAGTTTCCCACTCGAGAGTACTAGTCTAGACCTTTCCGCAGACCATACTCTGATTTGAAACGTACATGCATCATGCGAAATCTAGTACGGGTTGATACTTCATTGACATAACAACCCGCTTAGATGAATCTTGTCCAAAGTCCAACGGGATTTCCATAATCCCAAAGGACACTATCATATTATGTGCATTGCTTGGAGTAAACGTGTCAATCTGTTGATCGTTAGTGCGTAAATAATCGAATCTGGAGGGGCAAAGGGCTAACATTTATTTGTTTGCAGAAAATGAAACACGAAATCCCAGGTTTGGTATGGCCCATAATATGCCGCTTCTACTAATTGACTGGTAGAATGACATTGCACTTTGTGACAGAAATCGCGTAAGGAGGGTATAGGATAACTTTCCATCTTTTCTCAACATTCAACCAAACAGAGAACTAATCGATACTGCTACCATGTTCTAGGATGAGAAGAAAACCGTTTTCCAATTTGGCAATATAGAAATGACTCATCTTCTGGAAGTAATAGGGGGTTTTTCCAAGTTACCATGGGATAGTCCAGGAATATTGGTGCCAGAGAATTGCACTTCATGCGGTTTTCTGAAAATGTTGGGTTTTAAGAAGAACGATGAACTGGTCTGTCTGAAGAAATCATACATCCCTTTTGACTTTCTCTTGGTATGGGCATAGCAAATCATATTGTCTTCATCATGAGGAGCTAGCCATTACCTCTTTGGGATGGGTGCACCACAGGGTTTATGCTTTCATAGTCTATTTCTTGTCCGTTGATCTTTCCGATGCAAGGGGGAAGAATTCATACTCTCTTAGCCATGGTCACCAGGACCTTAATGGAGGGTATCGAGGGGAAAAAGTACATTATCATCCCGATGATCTTAGCTGAGATGTACCGTGCTGTGGATCGGTTCAATCATGGGTCCGAACACTTTGAGGGTTGTAATCTCTTGCTACAAGTTTGGCTTCTAGAACACTTTCAGAGGGTTGAGTATTGCCAGGAGCTTCTGCGAAGGCCAATAAATGACTACATAGCCAGTCATCATCCAAAGAAGACGACGTTCATTCCAGACAGGTCTGGAAAGCCAGAAAATGCTGTAGGCTGGGTCTGTTTCTTCAACAATCTGACAAAGGAGCAAGTGCATTGGATGCTTGAATGGTTTTCTAGTAGTGAGTTCATTATCAGATCCAAAGGAAATACTCACTTAGTATTGATCGGGCTGCGAGGAATCTACCATTATGCTTCTATAAGGGTAATGGGGCAAGCTGGATGAAAACAAGTCATACCTCAGGTTTCCAACATGGTTTAGTATAAAGCAGATTTCAAAGACGATGTAATCCCATTCAAGTTCGAAGCACAACACATGTAGAACCAAAAGATCATCATGGAAAGAGAAAATATTGAACCAGACAGGTATCACAACGGTCATATATAGTACTATCTCTCAGGTTGGAGTACGACATAGCCGGAGACATCATACCAGGGATCAATCTGAATGATAGGATCATAGATGAGGTGGCAAGGAACAAATGAAGTATAAGAGGCTACACAAAAGGGTGTTCGAATAGGAAGCTAAACATCTGGAAAAGCATAAAGTGAACATGCAAGCGATAAGGGAATGGAAGGAGATTGCCACTAATTCAACAGAGAGGTTAGAATATCTAGAGCAAGGATTGATAGAAATAGAAGGGAAGATGAGAAAGAGGCTTTGGGATTGTCAAGGCATGTACGATGATGAAGGAGGGAAGCTGGACAAGGCTTATTTGCTACTGGACGTGTGTGATCTGGGGAACATGATTGATGGGTTCAAGAGAGACAAACATGGAGAAGGTCCTGTAGGGACCAAGTAGATTAAGAGATAATGTCATTATTGCTTGCTAGTAGATTAGATTTCGCTGTAATAAGGCTTATTGCCATTAGTGACTATATTATTATTTTCGATTTAGTGAAATATTGATTTGGCTTATTTTCGCACTAATGAAATGAGGAAAACGTTGGCATAAATTTTCTCCAAGTCTATGTGTGGATTTGTCCTACCTCACGCACAATGAGGTCCCCAAATTAGGACGCAAATTATTACATAACCTTATGTGATACATGTCTCAATAGTGCAAATAGTCTTTTACTTCGTCTTACTGACTTGGTTACCTTTTGCTTTATCTTTCTTTTTATTATTCCCATTCCCAATGGTTGGTTTGTGCATACTGGAATCATCAACATACCACTCCTGATCCAGATGTCCTCCATCTGACAATTCAAAAAGTAAAGGCAAAGGAATGATTTAAGCGGTATTCGAAAAGTCAATTCTACCATGGCAGAAAATGTTGAAACCTTAGACAGAAGAAGTACCCCAGGATAGGATGAGTTGGTCTTACGTTTGTAGAAGAAAATCCTGAAGTTGCCGGGTGAGCTTGAGCAGGTCTAAAATCCGGCAAACCTCTCTCTTACCCTAAATTTTCCTGACATCAACTAGCAAAACACAACCACTCATAACAAACACCGCCATAAAACACACAAAACCAGAATCCACCATCCATAGCTCTGAATCCTCCCACACCACACCAGTACCACAATCCCGTGCCTCCTTAAAACCTTAACACACCACCAGTGCAAACCCCTCAACAACACCACCATCACCCGACCCAATATATGCAAACCACCACTTAGCACACTCCATAATACACACCACAACCTACCCCCGATCCCCCTCAAACCTCAATCAATGATCATCCATATACCCAAGTTCAAAGAAATCATCAAGGCAACCCGATATACGTAGAAACCTTACCCCATAACCCGCAGCGAACCCTATACATACCTGAGCCAACCAAGAAGGACCTGCTAATTCGAACATGGTAGAAGAACTCAAGAAACTATATGGAGAGTCCAAAGTGTTAAAGGTGGGAAGTGTTGAAGGTTTAAATTACGAAGATTTGTGTATCCAACCAGATGTAGAACTGCCGGAGGGTTACAAACCTTCCATGTTTGAGATGGCACTGGTGATCCAAAGGTGCATACGAGAACTTACTGCGACAAGCTTGTAGGAGTAGGTAAGAATGAACAAATCCGCATGAAACCGTTCATGCGAAGTCTTACAGGCGATGCATTATCTTTGTATATCAGTCAGAATTCGAAGAAGTGGGAAAACGTAAGCATGGAATCGGATTTCATGGACAAATTCAGGTTCAATACAAGGAATGCGCCAGGCATTTCTACATTCAAAATATCAAGAAAAAGAAGACAGAAACTTTCAGTGAGTATGCTACTAATTGGAGATCAGAGGCCGCCAAGATAAGGTCAACAGATGAAAAAGTTCTTTGTTAGAGCTCAAGATCTGGAGTACTATGAGAGGCTGATGATTATCGAGAATCACAAGTTCTCATACATCATCAAGTAAGGATAAAGGAGAGAAAAATAAATCAAGAACGTGATGGTGACTAATTTCGAGGCACTGCAAGCCACAAACAAAGCCTTGCAACCAGGGGGAATTTCGAAGAAGAAGGAAGTGGGTGATGTAATGGTGGCCCAGGGCCCTAAGTCTCCCCTTACATACCAAACACTCCCACCCATATATCAACCATCCAAAATACCAATACCCTGCCACCACCTACCATGCCTATAACACCCAATATGCATATTATCATTCACCTCTATCTGCCCGCCAAAACTACCCAAAGTCACGACCAAACTTGGACTGCAGAGCTCCCGGACAATACACCCCAATCCCTGAACCCACATCCAAATTGTATGAGAGACTAAAGGTCGTTGGTTATGTCACCCCTATTTGTGTTGTTTTTGTTGAGAACCCTTCTTAGTGGGTTAACCCCAACAAAACTTTTTCCTATCACTCAGGCATAAAGGATCATACCATTGAATAATGTTGCATGTTAAAGGACAAGATTCAGAAACTGATCGACACCAAGGTTATACAAGCAAAGGAATTCGCACAATAACCCTCTCTTGAATCATAGGGGTGAGGGATTGAATGTGATATAAGTTGATGAGGAATGGGATCATGAGGGATCCATTAGACTTATCCGAAAGGGGGATACTCCCAAAACATCTCATGTCACCCTCTCGCCGATTGTGGTACGAACCCAGATACCATTTGAAGTCTAGGTAGCTACACCTTTCACTATGATAATATCTCCCACACCGTCTTATAAGTCTGATTCCTTCCCATGGGATTATGTCACGGAGTAAAGAAGGAAAGGAAAATCCAAGATGGGAGAGACACATGTTTCACAAGGTATGACTAGAACTGGCAGAATTTATACACCTGAGAATCTTGGAGGAACAAACAAATAAGTTGCGTCTAAGACACCTGTCATTAACACGAGCACTAGTGATCTTAGACGGAAGGTAAAGGCTAGAGAATACTCTGTTGTTGATCACCTGAATAAGACTCAGCCCCAGATATCAATTTTGTCACTGTTGTAAAACTCAGACGCGCACAAGAATGCCTTGATGAAGGTGTTGAGCGAAGCTTATGTGCCCGCCACTAACTAGCGAGGAGATGGCTGACATGGTTGTCCAAGTACTGGAGAGTCATAAAATTACTTTCCACAAAGATGAGTTACCGCCATAAGGGTTGAGCCACAACAAAGCGTTGCACATCACTGTGCAGCTTGAAGAAAAGTTCATTGCCATGGTCTTGTTAGATGAAGGTTCGAGACTGAACATATGCCCGCTGAGCACTCTGAAAAGATTAGGTAAAGGCCTGTATGAGAACGGATGGGGAGAATGAATGTGAAAGTATTAGACGGATCTCAGAGAGCCGCTATTGGAAATATCAATGTTGATATACAGATGGGCTCGACCTAGTTTGATGTCGAATTCCTAGTACCATAAAGATTTTCCACTTACACCCTGTTGTTGGGACGACCATGGATACACTCAGTCGAGGTAGTCGCTTCTACCATGCACCAGGTTGTGAAGTTCGAGTAGAATCATTTGGAGGTGATTATTCAGGGAGATGGAAGAAACCCTATTTACACCAGCCAGACCGTGCCAGTCATCGAAAACATGAGGAAATTAGGAGGAGAAACATACACCACATTGAGCGAGTAAATGCAATTGAGAAAGATTGATGGTGGACAATAAGATATAAAGAATATTGATGTGGTTGGGATATGAACCGGGCATGGGTCTTGGCCGAAAGATTGAGAGGATCACAACACCCATATGACCGTAGTATCACGGCACGACCTTTGGGCTAGGATATAAATATACCTTGCAAGAATACCAGGATTGGACACCGCTGTGGCGCACCAATTACTATCTGCTGGAACACATAACTCCGCTGCACTAGACATTCCGTTAGACTGACATGATTTGGGGATCCGAGGAAGATGAGATTTTTGCCAGTATGAGGAAGTTGTTACTAAATGAGGAAGACATGGACTGCAATGCAATTTTAGAGGAGGAGGACCTTACTATTCAGACGGTGGGAGAAGGAGTTGTTCTCAAGAACTGGACCGCTGCACCGTCTCGGGATCCCCGAGTTTCTGGATAGCCTGACAGAATTAGCGTGACTTATTTTTAAATTGTTTTTAAGTATTTAAGACATTTTCAGTGCTTTGTTTTGAAATAATTACTCGAGCCATCGAATCGTACTTGTTGACAATTTTAAGCTTTATTAATGCATCATTGCATTTCGTATTTATTATGATCTTTCTACATTTTTATAACCATGATTATTACATATCCTGATGAACCTACGACTCTAACATGTAATGATACAACACAATATTAGGAAAGTTATTTGTGAAGATGATATAATACCTGAGGAAATAGTCAAATAAGTAGAAATTTTGACAACAAACCAAAGTCCAACTTGGAGGAAGCTGAGGCCATTAACTTAGGGGATTGTGAAACAGTCAAAGAAACTCACATAAGCATTCATCTATCACTGTCAGAGAAGGAAGAATACATCAGGTTTCTGAAGGGATGTGAGGATATTTTTGCATGGTCCTACGATGACGTGACTGGGTTAAGCACATCCATAGTAGCTCAGAAGCTACCCACGAATCCCACGTGTCCGCCGGTGAAGTAGAACCTCAGAAAATTCAAGACAAATATGAGTCTTAAAATAAAAAAGTAGGTTACCAAGCAAATGAAAGCACATGTCCTTCGAGTGTTCAAATACCCGACCTGGTTAGCCAACATTGTGTCGATTCCGAAGAAAGATGTGAAAGTCAAAGTGTGTGTTGACTATCGACATCTGAATAGAGCAAGACCTAAGAATTATTTCCCATTGCCTAACATACACATATTGATCAACAACTGCGCCAAGCATGAAATTCAATCCCTTGTGGATTGCTTCACAAGATACCGCCAGATTTGGATGGATGAGGATGACAACGAAAAGACAACCTTTATCACGTCATGGAGGGTATGTTGTTACAAAATGATGCCATTTGGTTTGAAGAATGCTGGAGCAACCTACATAAGGGCTATGATGACCCTTTTCCACGATATGATACACAAGGAAATAGAGGTTTATGATGTTATCATCAAATCTACGAAAGGTTCAGAACACATAGCAGACATGAGGAAGTTTTTCAACCGACTTTGAAAGTACAATTTGAAGAAAATTTATGCAAAATAAGATTTTAAAGTCCTCGCTTTGAAGTTGCTGAGTTTCATCGTTAGGAGTTTCCTCACATAGCAGACACATCGTTTAAAGTCCTAGATCTATCAAAAATCAAAGCTATTCGGAATTTTCCACCGCCAAAGAACAAGATGTGATGAGTTTCCCGGGATGCCTCATATATATAAACCGTTTTATAGAAAAACCAACTGTGATGTGTGATCCGATCTTCAACATGCTGAGGAAAGATGTTGCGACAAATTGGACCGAAGAATGTCAAAGGGCTTTTGACAAAATCAAGGAGTACTTACTAAACCGCCTGTGTTGGTACTGCTAGAACCGAATTACCTCTGTTGCTATATCTTTCCGTGTTGGATGGATCCTTTGGCTACGTTATGGGGAAACATGATAAAATCAGAGGGAAAGAGCAGATGATATATTATCAGAGCAAGAAGTTCACACCTTACGGGTACAATATTCTTTACTAGAGCGCACTTGTTGTGCTTTGACATAGATAGCCTAGAAGTTGAGACATTACTTATGTTCATACACTACATATCTCATTTCAATGATGGATCTGCTGAAATACATCTTTCAAAGACCCATGCCTACGGGTAAGTTAGCAAAGTGGTAGATATTGCTAAGTGAGTTCGACATCATTTATGTGACTCAGAAGGTATTCAATGGGAAAGCATTGTTCAATCACTTGTTCGAGAACCCTGTAGTTGGAGAATACGAAGCATTGAAGACGTATTTTCCCGACGAGGAAGTCTCGTTTGTAGGTGAAGATATTGTCGAAACGTATGACGATTGGAGGATGTTTTTCGACGGAGGAGATAACTTCAAGTGAGTGGGCATTGGTGCTGTCTTGGTATAAAAAATCGAACAACATTATCCGATATCTACAAAGCTCAGGTTCCCATGCACCAACAATATGGCGGAATATAAGCTAGCACTCAAGTTATCCATCAACATAATGTTCAGGAGTTGCTGGTAGTAAGAGATTTTAATCTATTGGTACACCAGGTACTACGAGAATGTGCCACCAAGAACACTAAAATATTTCCATACTTGCATTGTGTACAAGAGTTGATCAAGAGTTCACAAAAATAGAATTCAAGCATGTTCCAAGGATCCACAATGAGTTCACAGATGCATTAGCTACCTTGTCTTTCATTATAAAACACCCGGACAAGAGGTTCATTTATCTTATCCCAATACAGATTCGTAAGCAGACAGTTTATTGTGCTCATGTTGAAGAAGAGTTTGACGTAAAACCATGGTTCCGCGATATCAAGGAATATTTGGAGAAAGGAGATACCCAGAAAATGCCACGCACACTCACAAGTGCGCACTTCGATGATTGGCCAACCATTTCTTTCAGAGCAGAGGAATTCTAAATAGAAGGACTCATGTCTTGGGATTGCTGTGATGGGTCGATATCGAGGAGGCATGTAGATTGTTTGAAGATATACACACCAAAATATGCGAACCTCACATGAACGGGTTCGTCCTAGCCATAAAAATATCAGAGCAGGGTATTTCTGGATGACCATGGAGACAGACTGCATCAAATATGTTCAAAAGTTTCACCAATGCTAAATACATGATGATATGATACGAGTGCCACCCAACGAGCTCAATGCAACAAGTTCACCCTAGCATTTCTCTGCTTGGGGCATGAATGTCATTAGAACAATTGAACCCGCTGCTTCAAACAGACATAGGTTCATTTTGGTGGCTATAGATTACTTCACAAAATGAGTTGAAGTCACTTTCTATAAGGATGTGACTAAGAAGGTCGTAGTAGATTTTGTCCGGGATCATATTTTATGTCGATTCGGAGTATCCGAGTCAATCATTACTAACAATGCCGCTAATCTCAACAGTGATCAGATGAAAGCCATGCGTGAAACATTCAGGATCAATCATCAGATCTCTACAACCTACATGCCACAGATGAATGGAGCCGTAGAAACCGCCAACAAGAACATCAAGAAGATATTGAGGAAAATGGTGGACAACTACAAGCAATGGAACGAGAAGCTACCATTTGCTTGCTTGGGTACTGCACCATAGTTCGTACATCAAATTGGGCAACCCCCAATCTACTGGTGTATGGTACCGAAGCCGTTATTCCCGCCGAAGTGGAGATTCCTTCCTTAAGAATCATACAAGAGGCCGAGCAAGCAACGCGGAATGGATACAGAGTCGGTATGAACAACCGACTCTCATTGATGGTAAGAGGATGAACGCAGTGTGTCATGGTCAACTCTACCCGAATAGAATGGAAAGGGCTTTCAACAAAAAGGTTAGATCGAGCCAAGACACACCGGGGAAATTGGTGCTGAAACGGATCTTCCCGCATCAGGATGAAGCAAAAGAAAAATTCTCACCTACTGGCAAGGCCCTTACATGGTTCACCGAGTAGTGACAGAAGGAGCGCTTATACTCGCAGAGATGGATGGAGAAATATGGCAGGGACCTATCAATTCAGATGCAGTCAAGAGATATTATATTTATGATCAGGTTTGCACTTTCTATTTGATATAACCTGAACTACGCTTGACCGGATTCTCGCATAAGAGGGGTTACGTAGGCAGCCCTTTGGGTTCGGTCACATCATAATAAAATCTTCATCCCCCCCCCCCCCCAAACGNATTTTCCCCCCCCCCCCCCCCATAGTGATAAACGAGGGAAAGATTCCGAAGTCATCAATCTCATTATGCCAAAGATCACTAAGAAGTATATTGCTAGAAGTATGCATTTAAACTGAGGAAGAATTTTGAGGAGGGTCCTCAAAAGTCCGAGTTGAGGAGGCTGTGGTGTCTCAAAACCGTGTCACACTCTTTGATTCGAAAATTATTTGGTTTTCTGTATTATCACATATTTTGAACAACTGTATTTTTTAAATAAATTATCTATCACAAATGCATATGTTTGAGCTTTTAATTTTTTATAATAGCCAGATGTTGCCCAGGGTGACTCGAACAAGGTAACAAATCAAGGAGCAACAAAGAAATGAAGAATCAAAAGCACAAACCAACCTTTCCCCCAATAACTCAAGATTTTTCTTTGGATGCAGGCATAACAATATGACAAGCATGTCCGTAAATTCATAACAAGAATGCTAGTTGTACTGACAGAAGTCACCACATGAAAATTCGCCAAGCTAGGAATCACTTTCTTTCTCATATTTAATTTTCGTCTTTCTCTGCATAGGGCTAAGCACGACCCTCATTCTTTGCATGAGGCTAAGCACTACCTCTATAATTGCATAAGGCTAATCACTGCTTTCCTTGCATGAGACTAAGCATTGTCTCCATTCTTTGCATGAGGCTAAGCACTGCCTCCACAATTGCACGAGGCTAAGCATTTCCTTATCATACATGAGTCTAAGCACTATCTCCATTACATTACATGAGGCTAAGAACTTCCTCCATCATTGCATAAGGCTAAACGCTGCCTTTCCTTGCACGACACTAAGCATTGTCTCCATTACATTGCATAAGGCTAAGCATTGCCTCCATCATTGCATGAGGCTAAATGCTGCCTTCCCCTGCATGAGGCTAAGCATTGCCTCCACCATTGCATAAGGCTAAGCACTGTTTTTCCTTGCATGAGACTAAACATTGTCTCCATTACATTGCATAAGGCTAAGCATTGCTTCCATCATTGCATCAGGCTAAACGTTGCCTTCCCTTGCATGAGGCTAAGCATTGCCTCCATCATTACATAAGTCTAAATGCTACCTTCCCTTGCACGAGAGTAAGAACTGTCTCCATTATATTATACGAGGCTAAGCACTACCTCCATTATTGCATAAGGCTAAACTTTTCCTTCCACTACATAGGGCTAAACACTGCTCTCATCATACAAAAGGCTAAGCGATGTTTTGTCTCGTCCTCACATACAAGTAAGCATTAGATGTTCCCTCTATCAAACAATTGATATCTCCGCATCTTTGCATCTCATGGGCTGAAACACCGCCACATAGTCTAAAGGCGTCATAGTCTGAAGGCATGATCCTCATAGCCCAAAGACATCATTCCATGGCCTGAGGACCTCTCAAAATTTTACATCATTATTCAAAGGCGTCATATACAGAGGCACCATCCTCATGGCCCGAGGCCACCATTTCATGGCATGCGAATCCCTTATCATACACTTCATAGCCCGAAGAGAATTTGCATCATGTTTAAATTTCCACAATAACCCATGTTACTTTAGGGATTAACTCTCCCTTCTGGTAGTCGCGGTGGAGTCACGAACTTATTTCTCGAAATGAGGATGTGACTATATGGCCTATACTCTTTTGTTGTCTCAAGGACTGGCTCCTCTCGTCTTTTCCTTAACTTGACTATATATCCTATAATACCGACATTTACTGTTATCATCCATGCTTCACATCTTACTCATTACGCTTCATTAACTCTCTTCTCGTTTCCTGCTAACATTTTTGTCTATCACTTTATTTTGAAAAATTCCTTGCTCCATCTATTAGCTCTTCGGGTTGCCTAACATTCTTTCTTTACTAGGGACGGGAGCCATACTAAGGTAACATTTATTCTTTCAAGGCTTCCTGTGCCTATCTTTATAGTACTCATATCTAGCTGTACTATTTTTGAGTGTACCATCTGAGTGTCTCACAAGGAGATTTTGTTAGCACAATTACAAAATCCTTCAGAAATGTCAACTAACGCAACCAGTCTATCCACCATTTTGGTTTACTCTAACCCCAGCCGGATCATGATATCCCGTCCTTCTCTTAAACCATATATATTAGCTCACATAGGGCATAACTGAGATCGGTGTGGCCAATTGTACATACCCCTATTACTATTGACGGTAACTCAAAAGGCTTATATTCCTCTGCCTGAATTGTAAATACCATTAACCTCATTAACTGGGCGCCTTGTATCCTTCTTGTCCTTGCTTCTTTTACTTGCTGAAACTTGTGTCTACCTTTCGATTTTGTTATTCCTTTTTACCGTAAGAGTGGATATGTATTCTTGCCTTAGGGATCCTTACCAAGGAGCTTACACATCTTAGTATACACATAATCTGCTGAATACCTCATATTTATCCATCATAAGCATGATGCAAAAATTGAATTCCTTTGACTCAACTATTCCACAGCTACATCTTTCACCAACCGTCTTTCTGGATGTAGGCATCGTTGTATTACGAATAAGATAGAGTTTTGGAAATTGAGTTCTTAAATCTAAGATCTACCACACGATCTAGATTAAGAAGAAATAGTGAAAGTCCTAAATGCCCTGTAGCCTCCTGCTTATAAGTGTGGTGCACGACACACCCATAAACAAGACTCTACTAGACACATCCTAAAGACTCCCTAGGACGGAACTTCTCTGATACCACTTTTGTCAAGCTCCGAACCTGGGGGTGAGACTGGCACCCGGTACCTTATTCAATTGAGTACCAACATAATGTATCTTCTCATGTCATACTATCACAGATAACTTAGCCGGAAGCCTGCCGTGAGATAAGTAGAATACAACATGTGATACCAACTTATACATAAGACATACGGGTCTATAAGACCAAAATAACCACTCGTATACTGAACATAGGCTGACAAGGCCATACAATCTTTTACGTACATGATATCTATCTACAAGCCTCTAAGAATGCATAATTTTCATAAAGGTTGAACAGAGTCCCGCCATACCAAACAATACACATATAAATCATACTAACCAAAAAAGAAACTCTGAAGCAAATGGAGCGCACCAACATCTTCCGCTGAGCTGATAGCCTACTTGAAGGGCTCTCGACCTATCTATCGGGACCTACGGGCATGAAACACAGTGTCCCTAGGCAACAGGGCCGTCAATACGAATAATGTAGCGAGTATGTAAGGCACATAATGGA
The DNA here is from genome assembly GCA_005239495.1 of Nicotiana undulata. Classification (NCBI taxonomy): domain Eukaryota; kingdom Viridiplantae; phylum Streptophyta; class Magnoliopsida; order Solanales; family Solanaceae; genus Nicotiana; species Nicotiana undulata. Next base: position 35,385 of record ML251330.1, on the reverse strand, counting down.
AGAAATATAGAGTAAATGACTCAACTTGTAAGTCTAGATAACTCTGTAATTCATGAAATAATTATAGTGTCATGCATATGCGTATGAATTCATGTCGTGCATAGGTACATGTTTCATAACATCATCAGGCCTCTAAGGTCATCCCATCATATCATCTCGGCCACTGTGGGCAAAATAATCAACGTATACTAGTTGATCAGGTGGTGGTGCGTATATAACGTCGTAACCTTTTCCCATATCCTATCTACAAATATATACATATATATACGCGTATATAATGCCATTTGGTCATTGCTCAATGTGCATATGTAAATGCATGACATGCATGTGAAAATATGTTAATAAAATCTCTCGGTACGTCATAAGACCATTATGCCTCTGATTAATGTCATGAAATAAACTTTACCAACTTACATATTTTTGATACACATGAACAGATGATAGAATAATATGACACATGGGGAATAAAGAACATCAACATCTCTAGTATTTCTTGGAATAGAGTCATTTATGGAAGTTGTGCATTTGCTCGTTTCGTTCGTGTCGTATAGACCATGCCAAAAAGAAAGGAGGGATAGCCTTATCATACCTTAGTCGATCCTCTTGACAATCCCTCTAGCACACGTTAATTGCGACAAAACACCTAACGGAGAGATCGAAATTTGGAATAATTTGTATGATGTTCTTGGAAAAGGTTGCACTGTACTCCTTTAGAACCGCAAAATTTTGTGTTGCTAATGTGCCATGAAATCTTGTTGGTTGAAGAAATCACGTTGTATCTTTGTAGGAATTTGTAGAAATTGTCGGAATTTATAAGAAATTATATTACTAATGTGCTAAAGCTCACGTTTTCTATTGTGCAATAAGCAATAATATTGGTGGTAATGTAGACGGGATTCTTGGGCTTGGATGGAGCTATATTTAAATTGTTCATCAAATTGGTAAATCATTTTCATATTGTATTGGTATCACTACTGACCAAACATTGCTTGTAGGAATTTGATCACAAGAAGTCTTTTGTTGAAAACTTGAAGAATGGCTTAACATTTCTGATTGTATTGCTTGTATACAAAATATAGGGAATGAAGTGAATGTGTAACTAACACATTATGCCACATAATAAGAAATGACTAAGACTTATTTCTTTAGGATGTGGCTTGCTCCCACGTTATCCCCTTGTTGGGGAATTTAAACATTATCCAAAAATCTATTAGGTAGTATCCCGCTACCCGGAAATTAACTAATTACCCGCATAATTAAGAACTATCTCAATTTATTTTAAATACTACAGACTTTTAACACACCTTATACACCTTACTATCATGGCCATGTGGTACCTTGTATGGTACTAGTTCATAAATATCGGGTATTTTATCTCGGGCCGTATTTAATCCTAAAATGCTAAAATTTGACGAAATTCATTTTCTTCGATTCGTTTACCCTTTATCCTCCACGACACTTACTTACCGCTCGTTATAAATAGCATAAATGCGTGTAACCTCAAGATAATCTTATTCCCGAGCTTCCATTAATTTATTTATGGTGTACTTTCATATACGAAAATATGGGGTGTAACATTAGCACTTCCAACACATGAAGAATTGATCTTACACCCTGTATTGGTAAAAAAGAGTTTCACACGTAAGGTGATTCATGACAACTCAGCCGGCTACGTGGACCAAGGAAAATGCGGCAGCTGAATATGATTTTATAAAGAGGTACGGAACAAAGAGTCGCGGATCAATAAACCTACGAGGTAATCAGCCACGGGAAACTCAGCCTGATTGAGAAAGGGAAGAGACACGGTCAGAATAAATCCAGACAGAGCTACGGGCAGATTCAGGGATCCATAATTAATGACTCATACGTTATATAACCTTCATACAACAGTTACGGTTACCTTTTGTAACGGCGCATTGATGTAATAATTAGTCATTAATGGACGATCATTTCAAGAAGTAGACGTTATATTAAAAACCCCCCTATATAAAGTAGGGGAATATAACTTGTAAAGATCATCTGAACCTCGAATACAACACATTTTATTTTTCTGCGTATCATACTATTACCTTTTACTTATTCTTCTTTATTTAAGAATATTTCCTTGATTATCAGTAACCCGCGTTCATCCTAAAAATAGCTTTGGTCAACGGATCTAATTCTTTAGTTAAACAAATTGGTTCTGTTACCGGGAATCTGATAATCTTAGTTTGCTTTTCAATTGATATTCTCTAAACTATGTCGAACTCCAACGACAACAACTAGCAGAGGAATGGAACCCCAGTTCCATCACCTCAAGGAACCCCACGTGGTTCAAGGGAACCATCCCCAGAAAGATCTGATAACAACCGCAATAACAATGAGCTAACTATAGAACAAGATCAAATAAAGTAAATGATTGCAGAGTACATGGGAAAAGCTTTGCAAGAATTTGCAAGGGGACTACCGGCGGCACCACCTGCATCACTGACACCACCTCCAAATAATACTATCACCATGGAAAATCCTCAGTCTGGGTTTGCAAACTCAGCAAGGGGTGACACTCCTAACGATTCTCTCAAAGCGAGACCAGGTATAACTAATAACTCTGAATTACAAAATTTACTGCTAACGATGCAGAAATAGATGAAGGAACAAAACGATCGAATCGAACAAATTCCTGGAGTACCACCTGTTATCAAGAGCATTGATGTTGATAGATACTCTCAACAACCTTGGAAACCAAGCGCAACACCCTTGTATATACCCAAGAAGTTTAAAATGCCTGACGTTCCTAAATATGATGGAACAACTGACCCACGCGACCATGTGACCGCATTTACTATTGGTGTAAAGGGCAACGACTTAAAAAAATAGGAGATTGAATTAGTCCTTCTCAAAAAATTCGGAGAAACACTTACCAAAGGAGCCCTAACCTGGTATTCTCTTCTCCCTGAAAATTCTATTGATTCTTTTGCTGAGCTTGCAGATTCTTTCATAAAAGCACACTTTGGTGCACAAAAAGTCGAGAAACGAATGGAGGACATATTTAAAATAAAGCATGGAGACACGGAACTACTCCGTGAATTTGTAGACAGGTTCCAACGAAAAATAATGCAATTACCGAGGGTGCGTGATAACTGGGCAGCCATGGCATTCGCAAGTAATCTAAATGACAAAAGCTCGGAAGCCATGAGGAGACTCAAAGAAAGTCTAAGAGAATTCTCAGCTAGAACGTGGAATGATGTATATAACAGGTACAATACTAAACGTCGAATAGAAGAAGATATCATTGCTCGTTCGAGAGATGAAGATCATTTCAGATCCAAACGTTCTGAATCAGACAGTAGATCAGGTAAAAATAGGTACAATCCTTACTTAGGACCATCGGGACCTGAAACTCGTCCCAGGTTCGAAAACACTAGGTCAGATTATAGACCACCAAGCAGAGATGTGGGCTCATCCTCATCAAGATCCAGAAAGGATCGGAATGAATGACCTAGAGGTAATGCACGAATTGGGGATCATACCTTTAATGTATGTACTCTTAAACTTGTTTCAATATTAAGAAATATAGGAGATAAGGTTAAATGGCCCAAATAAATGCGATCAAACCCAAATAAAAGAAACCCAGATTTCTGATGTGAGTTCCATAATGATCATGGACACAGGACTGCAGATTGCAGATATTTACAAGGTGAAATAGAACACTTATTGAAACAGGGCTATTTAACAGAATTGTTTAGTGATAAAGGTAAATAGGCATATATGAAGAACAGGCAGGATCCCCCGAAGCCTCCTTCTCCAAAAAGAACCGTCAATGTAATACAGGGATGAGAGGAAGTGAACGGAATAGTTTGCAAATTAGCCTCGAAAGTCACAATTACCCACGGAAAGCGGATTCGAGAAAATCCGGATGAAGATGACATAACCGTTGACGATGCAGATTTTGGTGGACTAATGCTTCCCCATAATGATGCTCTGGTAATATCCTTACTCATTCATGACACTAACGTTAAAAGAGTGTTGATTGATCCAGGTAGTTCAGTCAATATCATATTGTTAAGAGTCGTGGAAGAAATGCTCCTGGGAAATCAGGTGATCCCAAAGGCACGAGCCATATCAGGGTTTGATAACTCTACGGTGATAACCAAATGAGAGATCGAACTTAGCACTTATGCCGAGGGAATAACTAAGAACACCAAATTCCAAGTCACTGATACTGACATAGCTTATAAAGTGATTATGGGAAGGCCTTGGATCCACGGAATGAAAGCAGTACCATCCACCTTACACCAGGTAATTAAATTCCCCTCAGTATGGGGAATCAGAAAAATTAGAGGTGATCAACAGACCTTCCGAAATATACATTTCGTGGAACTTTATAACAAAAAAGTGACGGAAGAACCGGAAAATAGAGAAATCTTTCAAACAGATGTCACCGGCCAAACAGGTACGGAAAATATTACTGACCAAACAAGTACAAAAGAAATAAATGTTCAAACAGGGAAGAGAGGAGATACCCATGTGAAGGTGAATCCAGTGACCACGGAAGATACGTTGGACCACATAGATGTAGACTCCAGACCAGACGTCATTCATGAACCGAAAGAAGACGAACACATCAAAACAACTACGGAAGAGCTCGAAGCTATTCCATTGTTTGAACAAAAACCTGAACAGAAGGTGTATGTAGGCATGAGGCTGAGCCCCTGTCGAAAAGGTACGTTAATTGATTATTTAAAGGCTAACGCAGATTGCTTTGCATGGTCCTACTCAGATATGACAGGTATTCCACCAGAAGTGATAACTCATAAACTAAATGAAGATCCATCCTTCATACCTGTTAAGCAGGGGAAAAAAAAAGCAAGGACCATTCAAGAACCAAGTGATTGACGAAGAAGTACAAAAACTCTTGAAAATTGGTTCAATACGAGAGGTAACGTATCCTAACTGGTTAGCTAACACTGTGGTGGTACCTAAAAGAATGGCAAATTGAGGGTATTCGTAGATTATACTGATTTAAATAAAGCATGCCCCAAAAATTCATTCCCAATACCACATATAGATCAAATGATTGATGCTACCGCAGGTCATGAATTATTAAGTTTTCTAGATGCATATTCTGGTTATAATCAGATTAAAATGGATCCCTCGGACGAGGAAAAAACCTCCTTCATTACGAACAGGGGGACTTACTGCTATAAAGTCATGCCTTTTTGGCTTAAAAAAACGCTGGAGCCGCCTATCAAAGGCTAGTGACTAAGATGTTCCAAGAACATCTGGGGAAAACGATGGAAGTTTACATTGATGATATGCTGGTAAAATCAACACGGGCAGAAGACCATTTCCATCACCCTTCTATTACTTTTGACATTTTACGCAAGTATAATATGAAGTTGAATCTAGAAAAATGCGCTTTCAGTGTACAATCAGGTAATTTTTTGGGTTTCCTTGTATCAAACAGAGGAATAGAGGTAAATCCCGCTCAAATTAAAGTTATAGAAGAAATACATGATATACTAACAAATAAAAAAGAAGTTTAAAGACTAACGGGGAGAATAGCAGCTTTGGGAAGATTTATTTCCAGGTCTTCTGAAAAAAGTTTTAAATTCTTTTTAGTCCTCAAAAAGCAGAATCAGTTCGAATAGACTGAAGAATGTCAATAGGCCCTCAAGAATATGAAGGATTATCTATCAAAACCTTCGCTGCTATCAAAGCCAAAAGAAGGGGAAAGATTGTACATCTACTTAGTTGTCTCAGAAATTGCTGTAAGTGCAGTATTGGTAAGAGAAGATAAAGGTTATCAATCTCCTATTTATTATGTAAGCAAAAATTTACTAGATGCTGAAACCAGACATCCACATCTAAAAAAGTTAGCCTTAGCTTTAATAATGGCATCTAGAAAATTACGACCATATTTTCAATGTCATCAAATCACTGTTGTGACTTCATATCCTTTAAGAAATATTTTGCATAAGCAAGAACTGTCAGGAAAATTATCCTAGTTGGCCATAGAATTAAGTGAGCATGAAATAATATATTACTGCAATTAAGTCTCAAATATTAGCTGATTTTGTTGCTGACTTTAGTAATAGCATTGTCCCTGAAGTGGAAATGGAGTTACAACTCTTTGATAATCCAGGTCTATGGACCCTATTTATTGATGGCCCTTTCAATGTAAAAGGCGCCAGCTTAGGCATAGTCTTAATATCACCCACGGGTGAGAAGACACGACAGACTATTAAATGCTATCCTATAACTAACAATGAAGCAGAGTACGAAGCTGTCATTGCAGGACTAGAACTCGCACGAGAACTCTCAATCGAGCAAATTGTAATTAACAGTGACTCCCAACTGGTAGTAAATCAGAAGTAGGGGACTTACATCGCTCGAGAGACTCGGATGCAACAGTATCTGGAAAAAAGGCACGAGAGCTCGTAAGACAATTTAAAACATAAAAGGCAATACAAATACCCAGGGAGGAAAATGCCGAGGCAGATGCATTGGCTAACCTCGTAGCAGTCACAGAATTAACAAATAAAGACAATGCAATCGTCGTTCATCTATTCCATTCAGCGATCGACCAGGACAAAAATGAGGTAACTTTCAACAATTTAACCTGGGATTGGAGAAACGAAATCTTTAATTTTTTGCAGAATGGCACCATACCTGAAGACAAGAAAACAGCTCAAGCACTTCGCTGCAAAGCTGCACGGTAGTGCCTCATTTGCAATTCTATATATCGCAAGATGTTCGGAAGGCCCCTAGCTAAATGCCTCAGACCTAATCAAACAGAGTTTTTGATGAAAGAAGTCCATGAAGAACACTCTGGAAATCATTCAGGAGCAAGATCCTTGGTAAAAACCCTAATCAAAGTCGGGTACTATTGGCCTAAGATGGAAGAAGATGCCGAGAACTTCGTATCCAAATGCGACAGGTGCCAAAGGTTCGCCAATAACATGCATCGACCAGCGAAATTGTTGCATCCAATTATATCTCCATAGCCCTTCATGAAATGTGGTATGGACATAGTGGGACCTCTTCCCCCAGCTAAAGGACAGGTACGGTTTCTACTCGTACATACCAATTATTTCACAAAATGGGTAGAGGCAAAAGCATCCAAAAAAGTGCGAGAAAAGGAAGTTAAATGCTTCTTATGGCGAAACATAATATGCTGCTTTAGGATACCGAAGGAAATCGTGTGTGATAATGGCCCACAATTCATAGGCTCTCAAATCATAGAATTCTTTGAAAGCTGGCAAATCAAACTGATCACTTCAACACCATACCACCATGTGGCTAATGGTCAAGCTGAGTCAACAATAAAATCATCATCAACAATATAAAGAAGCAGCTTGATAAAGCCAAAGGAAATTGGCCTGATTAATTACCAGCGGTATTATGGACATACAGAACAACATCAAAAATAACCATAGGAGAAACTCCCTTCGCATTTGTCTATAGCTCAGAAGATTTAATACCCGTGGAGATTGGCGAACCAAGCATAAGGTTCATAACAACCACGGAGGGAGCAAACGACGATGAGTTAAGGACTAATCTGGACCTGCTCGAACCACGAAGGGAAGCAGCATTAATACGGATGGCAGCTCAAAAACAAATCATAGAGCGTTATTACAACCGTAAAGCTCATCTCAGATACTTCAAGATTGGGGACTTCGTCCTTAAAAAAGTCCTTCAATCAACGAAAGATGAAGGCGTAGGAAAGCTAAGTCCAATTTGGGAAGGACCCAACAAAGTCCGAGGCATAGCTGGGAAGGGCGCCTACGAGCTAGAAGTTATGGACGGCAGAATCCTACCGACAAGATGGAATGCCATCCACTTGAAGAAGTACTACTTCTAAGGAAAAGAAGTACCCCCGGTCAGGTATCGCACGTTCAATTTTATTTTAAACATTTAAAATTTTATTAACTTTTTTAGATGATAGGCATAAAGCTAACCCATCACCAGATGATGATTTTAGACCTGCAAAGACGCGAGGAAATAACTGAATTCCCGGTCTAGGGTTACACTTTCTGATGGACATTTTAAAGGGTTAAGCAGTCATCATCTAAAAAACTATATACCTTCGAGTCCCGCACATTTTTTCTTTTCAGGAAAAGGACTACAAGGAAAGAATAGTCAAGTGCTCGAGAATTCACTCTTCAAAGCTCAAACACTTGGGTAAATATACAGTATGGAAGGCTAAGACGAAGCAAAGAAGACTATCAAAAAGTCAAAGCTCGAGCCTGAAGATCCATCTACCCAACAAGTCAAGTGATACGAGCAGAATCGAAAGAGCCGAAGACTCAAATACAAAGCCTAATTCAAAAAACCTTCGAACATGTTCAGGTTGAAAGGAAAAATATTAGCCACGAGGAAGAAATTCACATCTTTGTACTTATTCAGAACTGTTGTAACAAAAACAGTTAGGGGTAAAAGATCATCATCATTGTACTCATTCAAAAACTGTTGTGATTTAAAACAGTTACGAAATCTTTGTACTCATATAGAAAATTGTTATCAAATAAAACAGTTACGGATGAAAGATCAAAATCCTTGTATTTGTTCAGAAAACTGTTATCAAATAAAACAGTTACGGATGAAAAAGCAATTCCCTCGTACTTATTAAAAACTGTTGTTAACAAAAACAGTTACGGGTAAAAAACCCAAACTTTATAAAAATTGTTACTAATGAAAAACAGTTGTTCCCTTGTATTAACTCGAAAAAAACTGTTACTTATTAAAAGCAGTTACGAAATAAAAGTGTATATCAAATCTGTTAAATAAAAACAGTTGCAACATGAGTTTTAGACGATAATCAAAACACATGTTAAATGTCGTGGAAGTTCAAACAAAAAACTTTCCTCAGAAACATTCTTAAACATGTAAAAAATTCCTATCACTCTATTGCATTATTACACCATTATGAAGTTGAGACGTTTTCTTCATTAAGTGTCAATCAAAAAGGGCCCTCTTTCATAAACAAAGCCTACTACAAAAAAGGCTCACATTTTATATACAACACCGTGCCTACAACGAAATGGTACGAGTGATTTCGGAATCTTCATGCAAAAATTCAAAGGTTAAACAAAAACCTCAAAAATCAAAACATGCAAAAGACTTAAGAGTGAAACAGAAGTTCAAAGCAAAAAAGTCATAACTTGCATATATTCAAAAAAGAGCGGCTAAGTAAGAACTAAGTACTAACTAGTACTTAGCCGCATATAAGTTATACATTAAGGTTCCCCTAAGTTTTCAGTTGGGGACTTTAAAAAGATCCAAATTTACCCCCGATGGAGCTGGGGGTAACCACCAATCAAATAAAAAAAAGGGGGATGAACCAACACTTTAATCTTCTTAAGGAGGAGGATTGACTTCTTCACTGGCATGAGGAACGAGAGCAACTTGGGACGAAGAGGCATGAGCAGTAGGAGTCTCACCATCAGGTGAAGAAAGGTTATGACCTTGTTGAGCCTTCTCTATCGCTTCCTTAGTTTTAGTTATTTCAGCACTAAGGTCGAAACCCTCGTGACTCATTTCCGTCAATGTGTCAAGGCGAGAATTCATGTACGCCCATCTCACATTGCAGCAGCCGCCTCTTTGAGATCTTTATAATCTCTCGCCCATATTTGAAGCTCAACTCTTAGCCCGTCCTTCTCCACTTCAGCAGCTTCATGGGCAACCCTCAAAGGTACAATCGACTCCTCCAGAGATTGGACTCTGTCTAAAGTTTTACGAAGATCCTCCTAAGTCCGGGTGAGTGATTGCACAAGCTTGCCTGATTATTCCTCCTTCTGCCTCAGCAAGTCTTTCAAGTTCCTAACTTCTTCTGAGGCACGGGACAACTGTTCAGCAAATGAAGACTCGAGAATGCTTTTGTCCTTATCAGCCTGATTGGAAGAAGCCTTCTCCACTTCCAGTTCTGCTGACATGATTCTTATCTGTCGCTTCAAGGTATTCCTTTCTTCTTCTAAGGCATCCATGTCCTTAAGCTATCATACTGTCCCTTCCAATTCCCTGCTTCAGCATGCCACTCCTTTAGCTCTTGCTACGTGTTAGAAATCCTTTTCATAAGCTCTATGCCTATAAGATTGGTCTACAAAAAAGGAAATCAATTAGATATGATAGATTTCATGTACAAAAATGAAATAAGAGGAAACGCATTTTTACCTTCAAAGAAGAATGGACGACTTCAGCAGCCCATGTAAGGGCGCTATGGCTATCAAGCTTGATCTTCTCTCGGGCCAATCAAAGGCTTGAGCCATACTTCGGGTTGGACGGATTTCTTAAGAAGGCTCCCACCAGCCGGAACCTCAATAAGCACTTGCCTCATCTCCCTGCTGGAAGACCCTACTTCTCTAACAGGAGGCACGGAAGCAGGCTGAGGTAAAGGAGCCATAGGTAAGGAAATTTGTGGAGCAGAAGAAGTAACAGGCACGGACCCTTGAGGGGGTGAAAGAACCACGGGCATGGAAGTAGCATGAGTAGTAATAGCTAAGGGAGTGGAGGAAATAGCAGAAGAAGACGAACGAGCTTCTCTGAAATAAGCGGGAAAGACAGCCAAGAGGATTTCATCAATAGCCGGACCAAAACCTTCGTGAACCAAATGATCCACAAATTCATGTACAGGAGAGGTAGAAACATCTTCAGAGGTAGAGGGTATGACTTCAGACATGGAAGGCACAACCACGGGTGAAGACTCATCGTCCGAAATCACCCTCCTTCTTCGTGACCTGTGCACCAAAGTGCCCTCTTCTTCTTCTTCTTATTCTTCTTCTTCTTCTTCTTCTTCTTCTTCTTCTTCTTCTTCTTCTTCTACAGATCGAGACTCAACAACCTTCCTTTTCGAGGAAGAAGAACCAGCAATAATCTCTTGATCCTGAGCCAAATACATCTTCGGAATGGACGTAGCAGACACCCCACGAGCAGAAAACCCTATCAAAAGGAAAAAAGGTTAAGCAAAAAAGGAAAAGAAGCTCGAGTAAGGAAAGAAGCGGAAACAAAAGCTTCACTTACCGTGGGTCTTTACTTCCAACCGTACTTCCCATAGAAGTACTTCCAAGACCTTTCTTGCAAGGGAGCAACCGACAACAATTTTTCTACCCAATCACTAATACCAGAGACATTCTCAACAGTACCCATGATTGCTGAAGGAAGAAGAAACAGATACGGTGTTAGTAAAACACTTCAAGCAAAAAGAACAAAAATAACAAATGTGAGCTAAAATGTACTCACGTGCACGATTCCACTTCTCAGGGAAGGGAAGATTTTCTTCACCCTCTAAACCAGCAGTTGGCACAGCGACATACCGGAGGTACCAACCTCTGTCTTTATCATCTTCAGGGGTTACCAACACTCTTTTACTCCTGGCAGCCAGAGTAAAAACCCCTTGCCGAAATAAGGCAGGAGAATAAAGATGAATAAGATGGTTAAAAGTAAAAGGAACCAAGGCTAAAGAAGCTAACATCCTAAGACATGCGACAACTCACCACACAAGCAGACCAATTTTTCCTAAGCAAATATTGAAGAAACGACAGAATTCGATTATGACTGGATCAATGGGAGGTCTAAACCCTAAAGTAAAAGGGTACGTATAAACAAAAGAATATCCCGTCTTGTAAGATGTTATTCTTTGATTGCTATTCGGAATATAGACAGGGAAATCAGACCTCCAAAAACACTCCCTATGAACAAGGGAAATCTGACCTTCAGTAATAAGAGTGGGATACCTCTCAACACTATCAAGGGAAGAAGACTGATCTACGAGGACCTAATTGTCCCTAGTAAAGACAAACTCAGCAGGAATCATTTCGTCAACTCGAGGTTCACAAAGGTGTTCATGATGTTCTCTACCTCTAGACAATGGCCTGGAAACCCTAGCTCTTGGAGAAACTAAACACCTAGCAGAAGGAAGGGAGACTATCTGAGAAGAAGAAGAGCCTCTCGAAGGAGTGGATCCTAGACTCCTTAATCTACCACCCCTACGACTCCTAGTCGGAGCAGAAGAAGGTGATAAATTCTCAACGTCTATCACTCTTTTGGGTTGATTTGAAGAAGACATGTTTACGAAGGCAAGAAAAAATTCTTTACAAGTAAAAGAGACAACTTAGAAAGTGTTTTGTGGAAGTAAAGAAAAGAAAGGAGATATTTATATTTAAGGATAACGGTCAAACATGGGAAAAAACAATGATGAAAAGTCATAATTGAAGGTGTCACTTCGTGATTGACCCAGCCGCAAAAAGCCCTAAAAGGCGCCGAGTAACTGCAGAACCAGTCCAGAAGGTACACGTGGTTTTAGAATTAAATGGAAGTGACAAACGACGCCTATGTTCAGAGAAGGATACAATGTTTTGAGGTAAAGCGGCGGCAAAATATTCCCGCCATAAATTCATATCCACTTACCAAATACTAATCGATAAATAAATGGTAAATGGAGGGGCTATCTGTATTGGTAAAAAATAGTTTCACACGTAAGGTGATTCATGACAACTCAGCCGGCTACGTGGACCAAGGAAAACGCGGCAGCTGGATATGATTCTATAAAGAGGTACGAAACAAAGAGTCGCGGATCAATAATCCTACAAGGTAATCAGCCACAAGAAACTCAACCTGATTGAGAAAGGGAAGAGACACGGTCAGGATAAATCCAGACAGAGCTACGGGCAGATTCAGGGATCCACAATTAATGACTCATACGTTATATAACCTTCATACAACAGTTATAGTTACCCGTTGTAACGGCCCATTAATCTAATAATTAGTCATTAATAGACGATCATTGCAAGAAGTAGACGTTATATTAAGAAACCACCTATATAAAGGAGAGGAATATAACTTGTAAAGATCATCTGAACCTCGAATACAACACACTTTACTTTTATGCGTATCATACTATTGCCTTTTACTTATTCTTCTTCATTTAATACTATTTCCTTGATTATCAGTAACCCGCGTTCATCCTAAAAATAGCTTTGGTCAAAGGATCTAATTCTTTGGTTAAACACACCCATCTAAACACACTCAAAGCCCCCAGGACCCCGTCCATTCACACCAACAAATCCTAAAACACAGTACGAACATACTCGAAGCCTTAAATCACATCAAATAACACCAAAATCATAAATTGCACCCCAATTCAAGCCTAATGAACTAATGAATATTTCTAAATTCAAAACTAGCGAGGAACAAGCCTAAATACCTCGGAATGGACTCAAATTTTGCACACTAGTCCCAAATGATGCAACGGACCTATTCTAGCTCCTAAACCCAAATTCAGGACCCAAAATTAATAAAGTCAACTCTCGGTTAAACCTTTCAACCTTCCAAACCTATAACTTTCTAACTTTTGCCAAAGAGCGTCAAACCAACCTACGGACCTCGAAATCACCATCCAGACATGCGCCTCCAAATCCACCATACAGAGCTATTGGAACCATCAAAACCCCATTCCAGAGTTGTCCACACATAAGTGAAACTCCTGTCAACTCTTTCAACTTAAGCTTCCAACTTTGGGACAAAGTGCCCCCATTTACTCCAAAACTCTCCCGAAACCGAACCAACCACCCCAACAAGTCACGTAATCACAAATGAATATAGAATAGACAATAAATAGGGGAAAGGGGATACAGTACTTAAAATGACTAGTCGGGTTGTTACAGCAGCTCAGCCTATTTGGCCTTCAATTCTTCAAGTTCTTTAAGTAGTTGAGTGACCTCTCAGTTGTGAACTATCTTTTCTTGCTCAAATTTATTTAACAAGTCTTCAAGTTCGCTTATTTTATTAAGTCTCGCTTCTACAACTGGAAGAAGCTTGGTAAATTAATCTTTTTCAGCATCGTCTAATCCAGTTCAGCAACAAGTTCCTTTTAGCATCGATCATCTTTTGCAACCCCTTGAAGCCAAGGAAGTTAGCCTAAAAATTCAGAGACTAAAATTATTAAGGATGATATCTAGCAAGATAAAAGGGAAGAAAGATATATAAGATAACACCTTAGCAGCAAAGTACATACTATTATAAATCATGCATTCTACAGAAAGGGCTTATATCTTTCAACAGTCCTTGCTCAAAGACGAAGACTTCAAGTAGTTGGAAATTCCCACCGGCTTGGAGAGTAAGTGGCATTCATTTAGAACCAAAATAAAGATGTTATGTTTACATCAAGGTTTCTAATAGGTGCCTGGAAGGTGTTCCCATGTTCGGGTGACCGAGGGGAACGACCATCCTCTATTTATTTAGTTGGGCCCGGTGGTGAGGCAGGAGTTGTTGGTGCTATAATCGTTGTTGACGTAGGAGGTGGAGGATTATCAGAGGTAGAATCCTCTAACCGGAAGCAACAATGGTATCTCGAAAACGGGACTCATTGTCTGCAACTATCCCCATTTCAGTGTAGAGTCCTTGAATTTTGTCTTGTCGAGCATCCGGTTGAGTAGGGGGGTCCTTTTCTTTTCCTTCGAAGAGAAATTGCTTCATCGTCGTCCTCGGTTTTGTCTTCATCAAGGACCATTGTGGTTGGTCCAGTTAGAGATTCTTTTGTTGAAGACTTCTCTTGAGTCTCAGCTTTGGAGGTACGTCTTCTTTTTGGTTTTTCTCCATAGATTGAAGACTCAGGGAGGATGGCCTTCACCGGAAGAAAGAGTGACATCACGAGCCCTCTTTTGGTCAATGATAGCTTGAATTTGTTGTTAGGACACCGTTGGGTCGTGGGAAACCTCAACAACTGGGAAGGTAGAAGACCCCTTCGGAAGGCCTACGTACTATGACAAGGAATTACCAAATTGTACTATGTCATGTTGGAGATTAAAAAGGGAAAAGAGAAGTTTTACTAACCATGGTTCTTGGACTTCTAATTAAATTTGGCTGAAATTTCTTTCCACTCATGGGAATCTGGTGTGGAAACATCTAAAATCTTTTGTACCCATTGGGTCAGGTTCTGAACAACGGTGGAACCCAACAGGTAACTAAAACAAGAGAAATAATAGTTAGCAAAGGAGGAATTTTCTATAATGCAATAGGAAAGGAATATCTGATAAACTTACAAGTAAATATCCAAGATTGAGGGATAGAATGTGTATTCGCCGGAAGAACGTCCCTGGTAGTAAATACAACAAAACATTCCATCAAACCACGTGCATTATTATCATCGACACTAGTAACGATGTCATGATGACCGCATTTTCTAAGTTCGATTATGCCTCCATGGAAATTATTTGGGGAGTAAAGGTTGATCAAATGGGAAAAAGTTAGGGTTTCATCGTCTCGGGAGCACAATATCCGAAGGCAAGCCACAGTACACCATATTGACGGGCTTACCTGAGCCAAGCATATTTGGTAGTTGTGTCAAAACTCTAGTATAATGGAATCAATTTCTTGGCACATTATTAAAGTAAAAGGGTATGTGTAAATATTACATAAGCTCCGGTTTGCTGAAAGTGACCCTTTCCACTTTATTGGGGGCTAAACTTTCAATATATTTCCTATCACTATCTTCTTTCACAACAGGGATACTAGCGGGACGGATGGAAGAAGGATATCTTTTGACGGGCCTATTTTTATCATTTTTAGGGTTATGAGGTTCTTTTTGTACTTGGAGACCCGCTCAAAAATTTAGTTGAGAGGGGATGAATGTGCTGGTAGAAGACCGCCATCGGCTTTTTTTTTTTTTTCTTCATAGAAGGGACACCACTGATGTAAATGCTAGAGTTTCTGAGGGTAGAAGTAGTAGAAAATATGGCGATGAAAAATCTAAGTAAGAACATTTTACTAAGAAAGAGAGGTTTGCATAAAAGCTTTAAAGAAATTCGAAATAGAAGAGTTTGTAAAAAGTGAAAGGTAAAAATGATGCTAAATGGAGAAGCTTATAGGCGGCAGAATTCATGGTCATCATTACCTAGAAAACTGGTAAAATTAGTTTTCGGATCGCGGGATAACACTGGTTCAGCTCATTAAATGCAAGGGGATGTGTGTCCTTTCAAGTGTCAGAAATCGTTCAAATTTTTTCTCGCCAAGAAAAGAGGTCTTATCTATTTCCCGGTAACATAAAACGTTTGTTACTGGAAAGTAGAGGGACTATCTGTATGGGGTAAAGTTGATGAACAACATGTGGATGCTCGACGAGTTGACACGTGGAAGTAAAGACAAGTAAGATATGAGTCAATAAATAGCTAGAACTGATTATGAACATATGACCGGTACTGAATACGTTTCGAAGGCACTGAAACTAGAGACGAAGACCTGAAAGAAAGATATCGATTGGAAAATATAGCATTAAATGAGCAGCTATTATAATGAATCTATGCATTAATACTCAACTGTCATGCAGTCATTAAGAGGGGGTTTTCTTCATATTAAAGAAGAGCTTAATTTGGGGATCTTGTCTCCCACAATTGAGTTATAGAAGAATTTGTATTCATTATATGACACAAAAAATATTTGTACGCAAAAAGGCAAAGTTTGTTCTTATTCTATTAACAATATTATTTCTTCCTCTTCTACATACTATTCTTGATCTTGCTTCCGTAAAATCTCTCCTCATAGTCAGGTTTGTATTTTCTTCAAATTTATTTAATCAGTTAATTTATGTTCTTAGTTATTTATATTCCTGGACCAAATTAATTCACCTGTGTCACGCCCCGAACTTGGGCATGGACGTAACACGATACTCGGTGTCTGACTACATGTGACTGAGCGAACCAATTGGCTGGCTGAATCAACGTGTGATATCATAACATACTGAATGCGGAATATAAACTAACACATGCTGATATACTAAAATCCTAAATTATATAAATCGAAGTTTGGAAACATTATACAAGTCTAAAACATATCTGTCATTAACATTGCTTAACATGAAAAGCTTGTGACTATGTCTAACTGGCCTCTATTCTATGAAGCCTCCAATGAAGTACTAAAAAAATCTGATTGTCTAACAATATACTGAAGACTGCAAGGTAATCATAATGCCCCGAAAGAAAGAAATATAATGCTGAAACTGATATTAAGCTGCTAACTGAGAATCCATAATCGATAACTGAAATGATAACTATTGAAACTGAAACTGAAACTGAAATGATAACTGATAACTAAAATGATAATTGATAACTTAACTGAACAAAGGAAGTAAGGAAATGAATCCTCCCTCTTCTGGATGATGAACAACATGTTTATCTGAATATTAAACTACGGCCTCATGCCCAATATATTAGTGCACAAATTACGGCCTCGGGCCTAAGTATACGTATACATAACTGTAGCCTCAAGACCAAAATGCATAAAGCACAAATTGCGGCCTCAGGACCGAAGATGCATAAAGCATAAAATGTGGCCTCAGGCTCAAATATACATAAAGAATTAATTGCGGCCTCAAGCCCAAATACAAGTGTTCAACATTCTGGGATTTAAAATCAGGAATTGTGAATCATACTACAATACATGATACTGAAATACTGAATCACACTAAGTTACA
Source organism: Nicotiana undulata (assembly GCA_005239495.1). Lineage (NCBI taxonomy): Eukaryota > Viridiplantae > Streptophyta > Magnoliopsida > Solanales > Solanaceae > Nicotiana > Nicotiana undulata. The sequence goes on along the minus strand of ML251330.1, from coordinate 17,942 downwards.
TAATACTGAAATATTGAATAAAACTAGACTGAGATATCTATTCTTTAACTGATTATGAACACTGAAACTTCAATTGTTTATGACATGCTGAGTAAGATATACTGAGACTCGGGCACATCAAACCCAAGTCTATATTGAATATGCACTGAGCTCACAATGTTCAGAATGAAAGTGAAGAACGAATTATGAAGCTAGAGAATAGAAGCACTGCAACTATTCAAGGAACTAGACTTAACTATACTTCTGAGGCACTTAGTAACGTCATAAAGGAAACGTATTGTATGGATAATCATTAATATTCCCAAACATAGAGACATATCCTCACATACCTTGACGCTGGCCCTTTTAAGCATATCACAATGTTCGTCTCCTCCTTCAACTATAATCTACGTAAATATATATCAAGATGAACCAATATTAGCACTAATTCTCATATTTTAGTCACTTAGGAATTTTATCAAACACCTTATGAGCGTAAAGCTTCATAGCCCTTAGCAATTGGTCTTTTCTTCACTATGTTCTCATTCTACTACTTCTAGATGATTCTACAATCCCAAATAGATGTAGCTAACACCATTTCTCATCACCCAAATATTTAACACAATCATAAGTCAACCATTTATTATTCTCTCAAAAATCATCAATTCATAGCTATAAATGATTTGGGAGTAGTGGCATTACCTTTTCAAAGTTCACTCCTCTTGAAATCAATTTCTAGGGTTTCCTTTTCTCAAGATGGTGTCTTGACCGAATATCTAATGAGTGGAAAGATTTACCCATGTTAATAAGGTATTGGAGAATTGAAATTAACTAAGAAACATCGTTAGAACTTACCTTGGATGATGGATGGACCTTACAGAAGTTTGGTTCTTGAGAGCTTCCCTTTGTAGAGTAGATTTTCATGTTTGGGGTGTGGCAGAACAAGTTATGGATTTTAAATAAGTGAACACATCCCAAAATTAAGGATGAAAAGAAAAATAGCTCGAATAAGCATTGTCGGCGCGAGGCATCATCAGGGGTGCCAAAATTACAATGCCTTGCACTATCTGGGGCGCTGATGATGATGCCCTAGACAGTGCCTTGCACTGTCTGTGGCACTGGGTTTTTATGCACCTCACTATCGGTCTTGATTCCAAAATAATAGATTCCTCCCATACTCATCCTGATATGACTTCACATGTCTAGAAGGTCAAATTAATACTCATTTAACGCATCTACAACTAATCCAGATTTACGGGGTATTACAACCTGTCTATAAACTATGTTACAAATTTAATTGTACCATTTTATGGCTAAACAAATAGTTGTCTGGACAAGTTTCTCGAATGATAACTAAAAGAATTATTTAAGTTAGAGAGTTGAGGTGTTTGGCCATGTTTTTTTTTTAAATATAGTATTTTTCAGTAGTAAGAAAAACTATTTTTTAGACGCTAAATGAACCAGTTCAAATTTGATTCCTGACACATGATTCATTTGTATGGGTCTCCCTCCCCTCGAATTAATTTATGTGAATCAACATAAATATTCTTTTAGAGCCTAGATTAGAATAATAGTCTTATCCAAATTGGCGAGATATACTCATCTATGTTCTAGATGGGTAGAGTTTCTTATATAAAGTATGTTTAAAAATTGGGTTCTATCTCCTCTCATTCAATTGAAATTCAATACATAATACATATTCTACAAAGAGTATTGATCGTGAAAAATCGATTGCTTATTGAACCCTGTGAATAGTGTGAAAATAGGATACTCCAAATTCGGGGTCAAAGAGTTTTAAAAAATATTTTTGGTGAAAAAGAATGTGAATGAAGGTTCCACATNAAACGTTCTTGGTGGAAAAAAATGTGAATGAAGGATCCCACTGAATTGAATTGGGAATTGAATTGGGTCCATAAATCTAAGAAATAGTGAGTATTCTTGATCTTTCTCAATTCGAAAATCCAGGATTTGAATTGATGTCCACTCATTGATTCCTCCTAAATTGCATTGATTTATCCAAAAGATTTTCCCAAAACGTTTTTAGAACCTCAGTGAAACACAAATTGTTGTTTTGCTATTGACAAAAGTGATTTTCAGGTTTGCCAAACACAATTTAATATTATTCAAAGGGACTCTTTTGAATATCACTTTCATATTTTAAAAATACTTTTTAAAATACGCAATCATTAAGAGTTTGACCAAACAAGCTATTGGTAATAGACATTTATTTGGCTGAATAATTGGCATAAATTAAGCTGGGATGTTTAAGTGTTTGCATCAATTTGTGTGGCATATGTCATCCAAATTGAGATATTACAAACATATCAAAACAAAAAGAAAAAAGTAAGATTTTAATTATGTGATTTGTTTTACAAAAATTTTATTTGATTTGTTTGATATGATCATGTTCAAATAAATTTTTTTATTTTTTTATTTTGGTAATTAAACGTATTTGCAAATTCAGAGAAGTAATGGAGGAAACGGACATGGACGTTGTCACGACCAAATTTCCCTCTGTTGGATATCGGGATTGCACTATGTCTTAAGGACTATGTAAGCCTAATAGTAAATGAATATAAAACATAATATCAAAACTTCTAAATGCTTTTTGAAATAATTTCTATACATTGCACATCTTCTCAAAACCCGGTGAGTACGAGTCATAAGCATTAAAGAATTTACACTAAAATTCTAATTACCACTGTTCGAAAATAAGTAGAACAGTGTATGAACAAAAAATAGAAGACGGTGACTCCGAAACCCGCGAACGCTATACCGGATTTTACCTTGAGTCTCCACAACAGCAACCGCGCTACTAACTATCGATCGGCCGGCTATGCAAAACCTGGAATCTGCACAAAAATGTGCAGAAGTGTAGAATGAGCACACCACATCGGTGCCCAGTAAGTATCAAGACTAACCTCGGTGAAGTAGTGACGAGGACTAGTCGGGACACTCACTGGTCTAATGAAACTAAACAAGTAGAACTATAGGATTAACAAAACAATGATATACAACTAAAAGCTACGCACTACGATTAACAATACAGTAAATTCGATACGGGGGAAAATAAATAAGTATTAGCGGAGAAACATGAAATAACACAAAAAGGGGGAATAGAACACACTAAATCTGGAATGTAAATAAACAGCAAGGCAAGTAATGACTCCACCACTTTCACTATTTATGCATCAATTCGTAGTCGTCTCCACAAGGTTTTGAACCTTGGACAAGTCACCATTTCACGGGTCCCAATATCCAAACCCTAACACTTTGCATCTGGTGCCCTCATTCGAGTAATAACTGCACGGACGATTCGTGTGCCAATTGGGTCATTTCCACACATATGGTAAATACCACGAGAGTGTTTATACTTGACAACAACAAGGAACACTTAATTCAATAATAGTGCCTAACTTCGTATATGTGCAGGTGTCCTAGCATGATTCAACCACCAATAAGCATAAGGAAAGAAAAAGGGAAACACGTACATTGTCTACTCGCAATTCAACACGAATAAACTCACACAGTAAGTGTTCCATTACATAATACCAACAACAAAGAATGCCCCCGGGCCAACACAAGTATCACAAACAATCCCTGACATAGCACACCTTGTCTCGCCACGTGTGCAATAGTAAAGTATATGCTTGCCTTGTTTCGCCACACGTTCATAAACATGTTGTCTCGACACATGCGCAACCCACATATATATATATATCCCGACTTTTCACGCCGCATGTGCATTATCAATAGAAAACACGGCACGGCAGAAACCTCGTGCAAATTCCCATATCAACAATCGCATGGTAGAAACCTCGTGCATCATAACAATCACAACCGCACGGCAGAAACCTCGTGCATCTCACAACAAGTACAACAACAACAATGACAATAATTCAAGAAATGGTAAATATATCATCTCGAGAACCTACGACCACAAGAAGGCAAAGCTAGTTCACAAGTGATAAACACTATAAAGAATGCTAGGCATATTAAGAACAACTCAGCAAGGAAGAAAAATAGCATGTAACAGTCGTACCCAAATGCATGGGTCAACAAGAAATCAACAGGAATCTGATAACTCTATGTACGAGCAAGTCAACTAAGGTATAGTCTATCCAAACTTCCTTTAAGGTCGGGCAGTTTCGAGGGTATTCAATAATTCCACTCAAGGGCGAGCAACATGAAAATAATCATAACCTCAGTTAAGACAAAACAATTATAGGATGAGATGAAGATCAGTACAACTAGAGATAAGAAGTTAAGAAGATATAGCATGATAGTAAAAGGAGTAAAATCTCCAGATAAGTCAATTCGGAGTCAAGTAGGAAACAAGAGTAAATCCAAAAGTAAGAAATTCAACATTTAGGCAAATAAAGATGAAATTAGAAATTAGGAAGTTCAATTATGCCAAAAACAATTCATACTCAGCGACCATAATGACCTAAGATTCCTAAAGGGCCAAATTTTCACAAATAAGTCTGAGCACGCACTCGTCACCGCGAGTACACGGACAACAATCAACATAGAAGACTCAAATCTTAAGCGGTAATTTCCCCCACACAAGGTTAGGCAAGATACTTACCTCAAATAAGACAACCATGTACTCTAAAATGGACTTCTCGAATGAAATGGCCTTTGGACGGCTCAAATCCAACTAGAAAAACTTCAAAACACACATAAACCTTATAAAGAGTTATTTCGGATAACAAAGTTTCGATCTTTACAAGAATCTAAAAATCGACCCAAAAGTCGACCCCCGGGACTGCACCTCGGAACCCGACAAAATTTACAAAACCGAATACCAATTCCAATACGAGTTCAACCATAAAAAATTTATCAAATTCCGATACCATCTGGTCCCTCAAATCACGATTTTTCATTTAAGAAATTTTCTTTCAAAACCAACATTTTCCTCAACTCAAAACACGCATTAAATGATGAAAATAAAGATAACATTATGGAATATTTAATTCTAGTTGAAGAACACTTAACCAATCGATTTTGTGTGAAAAACCCTCAAAGAATCGCCAAGAACCGAGCTCTAGAAGTCAAAATGTGATAAAAATGGTGAAACCCTCGATTTTGGAATATATTCTGTCTGCCCAGCTTTTTGTAAATCGCGATCGCGAGAGGGGAGATGCGATCGCGTAGAAGAAATAATTGCTGGCCCACAGTGTGCTATGAGATCGCAAAAGAACAGATGCGATCTCATATAAGGGAGAAAATGGCTACTGTCCAGTTAAGCGATTGCGTACTGATCAATGCGATCGCAAAAGGAAAAGAAAATGTTGGGGCCTAGAACTACACTATGCGATCGCGAGGGAGGGGGATGCGAACGCGAAGGGGAATGAAGCAGACCTTCGCGATCGCGTCTATTACTATGCGATCGCATAGAAGGAAAACCAGAAGACATAATAGTTGTTACAATTAGAAGGAAATTGACCCGAAGCCCATCCGAAACACACTTGAGGCCCCCGGGACTCTATCAAAACACACAAACAAGTCATATAACCTAACACGGACTCGCTCGAGGTCTCACATCACATAAAACAACACTGAAACGGTAAATCAAACCACAAATTGAACTTATGAACTTACGAATCTTCAAACTTCTAAACTCGTGCCGAAACCTATCAATTCAACCCGGAATGGCGCCGAATTTTTCAGACAAGTGCCAATTGACATCCCGGAGCTACTCCAACTCTCAGAATCGCATTCCGACCCTGATATCCCAAAAATTCAACTGTGGTCAAACTTCTCCATTTCCAACTTTCGCCGTATTACCTCAAATTACTCTACGGACCTCCAAAACCAATTACGGACGCGCGCCTAAATCCAAAATCACCATACAAAGCTGTTGACATTACCCAAAACTCATTCCGGGGCCATTCACACAAAAGTCAAAATTCCGGTCAAATTCTACCGCTTAAGCTTCCAAAGCTGAAATCCTTCTTCCTATTCGACTCCGGATCATCCGGTAACTGAATCCAACCATGCACGCAAGTCGATATACATAATATGAAGATGCTCAAGATCTTATGTCATTGAACGGAGCTTAATTCCTCAAAACGACCAGTCGGGTCGTTACATTCTCCCCCTCTTAAAACAAACGTTCGTCCTCGAACCTACCAAGATTCGCCTCAAGGCCTTCAAGTTATTGAATGCGCACTTCCAACATACACACACGGGTGATCCCACGTCACCCCAGCCTACATAAGCCTGACGACACCATCTTAACTACAATTTAGCCCTTCTACCGCACTGATAAGCCTTGTAGCCAAACTCTCACCTTCCATTTATTCCGAAAAGACCTGATTCTAAATTCATACGTGGCATAAATCATAACCAACTACAACCACTCACGCCTACATACGCAAGGTACGACCACACAGCCTAACACACCACAAATACGCCATTAACAACACTTCTGATCACACTAGCTGCCCGAAAACAGCTCAACATTGACAATGTCCCAACCTTCCATAACACCGATAATGATACAATAAACACAAAGACCTCATAATTAGACACCCGAATAAACAAGCCACAAATAACACCATCGGGCACACACCCCACCAGCTAGAACTTAAGAAGCATTGAACGAAAACGACTGAATATTAAAGGAGAAACACATAAGGAAACTAACAAACAAGAATGACATGCACAACTCTCTACCAGTACTAACCTACAAATCAATATAACAAGGAAAGAGTTAAAGTATATGAACAAATTGCAAAGGTCCCATCCTGATATAACTTCTATCGCGGTACTCAACTCGGTCCAAACATATCGAATCATAAAATATCACAAGGACCTCACCCTCAACTCTAAATTACATACCAAAAATATATCATACAAATTGAAATCTCCCACTAACTCATCTCGGCTAATTAAAAAAATCATAACGCTCACTTAACTCACATTTCTATAGAGTATCAAATCATAGCTCGTAAACAAAATACTTAGGAAAATCACATTAAGCCTTCCATGACGATAACAAGAACTCACTTCTAGATTCACCATCCTCATTGATGAATGAAAACACGATAGACACTAGATACCACTTATAGAGTCTTCAAATAGGAGCAAATGTAAAAACAAAGTGCAAAGTATGGAACTTACTCATAAATGAAACAACAAATGAGGAAACTTGTCCCGACCAGTGGAGCTATAATCAGATACAAATGGTGGTCCTATGTAACAAATCAAAACATACATGTATGATAACATTTGGCACAACGGCCTCCAGCCTACTATACGAAACACATCAACGAGTCGGGCCTCCATATGACGTCCTTTCCAGGGACCGACCACCTAAAGTATTATTCCACCTTGGCCCAGCGTTCACCCCTCTGCAGCTACAACCACTTGGGATCGAACCTGGCACCTAAGGTTTTTTTCTCCCCTGAAGGGCACGCCTCTCACCAATTCAGCTGCAATGTAACGACCCGAACGGTTATTTTGCATTCTAGAACCCCGTTCCCCCAAATGAGACTTCTTGTAGTTGATTTTTCTAATTTATTACTTGCGGGGACGGGTGGTTCGAGATTTGGAAGAGTTTAGAGTGGTATAGGAGCACTTAGTTTCTTAAGATTGGCTTTTAAGGCCAAGTTTGACTTTGGTCAATATTTTTAGTAAACGACCTTGGAATCGTGATTCGAAGGTTCCGGTAAGTTCGTATGATAATTTCTGACTTGGGCGTATATTCAGAACGGGTTTTCGATGACCTAGGAGCGTTTCGGCGCCAAATAGTGAAATAGGAGTTTCTTTAAGTTCAAATTGAGGTTTGGACCGTGTTTTTGTGTTATCAAGGTCCGAACGGAATTCTGAGACCGGGAATAGTTCCGTCATGTCATTTATGACTTGCTTGCAAGATTTTGTGTCATTCCGAGTAGTATAGATAGGTTCGGCGCGTTGTTAACCAATTCAAGAACTTAAAGTTCTTAAGTTTGATTTTAGGGGTTTTGAGGTGTGATTTTTAGTTTTAGTGTTATTTTGGGTGTTCCAAAGGCTCGAGCAAGTCCATATTATAATTTGGGACTTGTTGGTATATTTGGACAGGGGCTCGGATGGGCACAGATGCCACTCGGGCATCGAGCGAGGCTAAAAACCAGCAAAAATAGCTGTCGGTGCACCAGATCTGGTGCGACCACATATGGGGTAGCCCAATCGCAGGTCCGAGACCGCTCCTGCAATCCCAGCCTCATAGATGCAACCCTAGGTGAGTTGGCCTATTTTCGAAGGTGCGGATAGCCTTCCGCAGAAGCGGAGCCACAGGTGCGAGCCCAGACCCCTTTGCCTATTTCCGCAGATGAGAGATTTATCTCGCAGATGCGAGATCGCAGGTGCGGTCCTTGAGCCGCAGGTGAGAAAGACCTGTAGGCAGTGAGGTTATTTCAAAAACACGGGAATGAGCCATTTTCCACCATTTCTCTCCTCCATTGGCGATCGTAGGAGCTTGAAAAAGGGGCAAACGACCTAGCTACTTAAAGGTAAGTAATTTCTACCCTAATGTTAGTTTAATACTTGAATTCCTAGGTAAATTAACATCCTAAATTAGTGTAAATCAAGGGTTAGAGTAAAAACCTAGGGCTAAATGAAATTTAGGAAATTTCCCCCTAACTAGTCATGAAATCATACAAAAACCATATATTAATGATCCTTAGGTTATGGGTAAGTGTTTCCTTCGAAAATTTTTGAAACCCGAGCATGTGGACCAGGGGGTGTATTTTGAGATATTTCGAGGTAGGTACAAATAGTTAATTAAATAAGGGAATTTCATGCTTTTGAGTATTTATTTATGCAATATTTGACTAGTTTCGAGTCCTTGGGAGACGAGTTTGGAGTTTCAGGCGCATTCTTGACCCGGAAAGTAGGCTCGACACGAGGTGAGTCTCCTTTCTAACCTTGTAAGAGGGAATTTTCCCCATGGGTAAATATAAATGATTGCATGCCCAAAATTGCGGGGGCTACGCACCCACGAAGTGACGAGAGTCCGTGCGTAGCTACTATTATGTTATATTGGGTAGTTTTAGGATTCACAAGCATGCTTTATGTGCCGTATCGATAATCTTAAGTGTTAATTTAGACTGCCTAATATCCTTGAACTATTTAATGCATATCTAAGAGGTTACATTCTAAAATTATTATCATTCATTCCTTTTTCCTGTAAGTATATCTTTTATTGAATCCATGATATCATGTTAACTATGTGTATGTATACGGGTACTCGCGTCGCACGTATGATTCACGAGCGTGGTAGCACTACTATTGTGTCAACCGCATAGCATGTTTGATTCGCGAGCGGTGTAATAGATGCATCTATGGTTCGAGCCGTTCGACCCTTCGGCAGTGCACATTTATTTTCGCATCGTTTTGGCCGTACGCTGACGGCATGACATGTGTTTGTAAATTGTTTGGGTATTATGTGAATGTGCGTCTGTAGAATATTATGAAAAAGGAAAACTAGGTAATTTATATGCTAGGTAACTTGACACATAAAGATAGTTGTAGATGTTATTTGATGCCTCTTCCTTCATTATTATCCATGACTGCTATTCCTGTTTAGCCTTACACTTAAACTATATTATCTGGACCCTAGTAAGTATCACGTCGACTTCTTGTCACTACTTTTTCGAGACTAGACGGGATACTCACTAGGTACATATTGTCTATGTACCCATGCTACGCTTCTGTACTTAATTGTACATGTTCTGAGGCGGGTATATATGGGTATCAGTCCGGCATACGTCCCTGAGTAGTACTTGGTGTGGACTTCTCGACGAGCTACTTTCTTTGACGTTCTCTGGAAGCTCCTTGGAGTTTCTTTCCTTCTGTTATTATATATGTCTATATTCTTTTGGATACTCATTCTATTAAATGCTTGTAGACTTGTGACACTGGTTCCTGGCACACACGTAGTAGATACTTTATTTTTAGGTTATGATCCCTTATGGTTAATCCTGTTCAAGTCAGTCAAACTTTATATGCCTTTACTTAATATTTAAACTTAAAATCTGGCAAGTGTTGGAATGTTTTCGCAAATAAGGGAATTTCACTAGTAATCAAGCGTTGGCTTGCCTGACCACGGTGTTGGACGCCATCATGACCTGAGTTAAGATTTTGGGTCATGACAACATGGTATCAGAGTTCTAGGTTCACGTAGGTCTCACAAGTCACAGGAAAACCTAATAGTGTCTTGCGGATCGATATAGAGACGTCTGTATTTATCTTCGGGAAGCTATAAGGGTGTTAGGAAATCTCTCTTTGTTCATATTTTATCGTGCATTTGATGGTATAATAAATCTCACTCTTTTATTCTCTCACAGATGGTGAGGACATGCGTAGCCGGTGTTCCAGACTTGGGATGGGCCGCTACCCCCATCGCCGGAGGCCGTGACAGAGACCGGGGGAGGGCACCGGCCTGAGGTAGGGGACGAGGGCATCCCAGAGGTGTCCCAGTAGCAACCCCAGCGGATCCGGCAGAGGATCCCATCATAGAGGAGCAGAGAGAGGCGCCTGCAGCAGATCCTGCCCCAATAGACTTTATGACAGCGTCGGGATTTCAAAAGGTCATGGGCCGTATGATGCGGTTCATGGACACCATGACTCAGGCTGTTTATTTCCAGCGGATCCTGCCACATCTCAGGCGGAAGGGGGAGCCCAGACCCCTATTGCCCAGGCCGCAGGTCATGCAGCAGTAGTATATTAGACCTCGGGTACACTTCCCGTGGGTGGAGCCCAGCCAGCAGCAGCGGTACCTCAGCCTAGACCAGCTGCGGACGGCGAACGACAGAAGTTATTGGATAGATGGACCAGGTTTCACCCTCCTATCTTCGGAGGTGAGCATCATGAGGACGCACAGGACTTTATTGATAGGTGCAGGGATAGACTGCACAACATGAGGATACTGGAGTCCCATGGAGTCAACTTGACTACCTTCCAGTAAGAGGGTAGGGCCCGTAGATGGTGGCAGTCCTATATACTTGGCAGACCGGCAGAGTCTCCTCCCCTCACTTGGGAGCAGTTCACTCAGTTGTTCCTGGACAGATGTATTCCACCCTCTAAGAGGGAAGAGTTGCGGTATCAGTTTGAGCAGTTGGAGTAGGGTCAGATGTCTATGACTGACTACGAGGCCAGGTTTTCTGAGTTGTCTCGTCATGCCCTCATGATACTTCCTACTGATGCAGAGAGAGTGCGGAGGTTTATAGCTGGGTTGCACTGAGGTATTAGGGCCAACATGGCCCGAGAGGTGGAGATGGGGACTCCTTATTAGCTTGTGGTCGCGATTGCTCGCCGGATTGATGGTTATCGACCGAGGGGCAGAGAGCAGAGTCAGCAGGATAAGAGAGCTAGATTCTCTAGGGATTTCAGAGGTGCTCCAGCCAGGGTAAGAGGTTAGTTCGGTAGGGCCAGCCTAGCAGGCCTCTATATTCAGCACCCCCACCACCTCCTCATAGTGTTCCAGTGAGGCCTTATTTCAGCGCCATGCCGGAGAGTTCTTATCGCCCACCAGCCATCCAGGGTTCCTCCAGCGGGTATTCTGGTCATCAGGGGTCTTCCAGTCCCTATTTCAGAGCGATGCCAGAGAGTTTGTACCGCCCTCCAGCTATTCAGGGTTCTTCTTCTTCAGGGCAGCAGGACATGGTACTGAGGGGATGTTATGAGTGGGGGGATCCAGGCCATATGAGGAGGACTTGTCCCAGGCTTCGGGGCAAGGCCGTTCAGCAGAGTTATCAGCCTATATTCTCAGCACCGACAGTTCGGCCACCCAGAGGTGGAGGACAGGCTGGTAGAGGTCATCCCAGAGGTGGAGGCCCGACAGTGGGAGCTCAGCCAGCTCCTATTCATTCCAGCGGAGGTCAGTCATCTGGTGATCCAGCCAGATTCTATGTTATCCCAGCCAGATGAGATGTAGTGGCCTCAGACGCCGTGATCACAGGTATTATTTTAGTATGCGGTAGAGAGGCATCAGTATTATTTGATCCAAGATCCATTATTCATATGTATCAGCCTTATTTGCTCGTTTCCTGGATATTCCTCTAGAGCCCTTGGGTACTCCTATTTATGTGTCCACTCCTGTGGGCGATTCTGTGGTGGTAGACCGGATTTATCGGTCCTGTATAGTTACATTTTATGGGTTCGAGACCAGAACGGACCTCCTATTGCTCGACATGGTTGATTTAGAGGTTATTCTAGGCATGGATTGGCTATCTCCCTACCATGTCGTCCTAGATTTCCATGCCAAGACAGTTACTTTATCCATGCCCGAGTTGCCTAGGCTGGAGTGGAGAGGTTCCTCAGTTAGTTCAGTCATGGGGGTTATTTCCTTTCCCAAGTCTCGACATATGGTCGAGAAGGGTTTCCTGGCCTATCTTGCTTATGTGCGGGACACCACAGCCGAGTCTCCAACGATTGATTCAGTGCCCGTGGTTTGATAGTTTGCTGATGAATTCCCTTCAGACCTTCCAGTCATGCCTCTGGATCATGTTATTGATTTCTGTATTGATTTAGCTCCAGGCACCCAGCCTATCTCTATTCCTATGTACCGTATGTATCCGAATGAATTGAAGGAATTGAAGGAGCAGCTTGAGGAGTTGTTGGCTAAGGGGTTAATCAGGCTGAGTGTATCGCCTTGGGGTGCTCCAGTGCGATTTGTGAAGAAGAAGGATGGATCTATGCGGATGCGTATTGACTACCCTCAGTTGAACAAGGTCACCATTAAGAATAAGTACCCATTGTCGCGTATCGATGATTTGTTTGACCAGTTGCAGGGTGCTCAGGTGTTTTCTAAGATTGACTTGAGGCCGGAGTACGATCAGTTGAGGATTCGGGACTCGGATATTCCAAAGACTGCTTTCCGTACGAGATATGGTCACTATGATTTCCTGGGGATGTCCTTTGGCTTGACTAATGCCCCGACAGCATTTATGGACTTGATAAACAGGGTATTCAGGCCTTATATTGATTCTTTTGTCATTTTCTTTATTGACGACATCTTGATTTACTCACGTAGCTTGGGGGAGCACAAGCAGCATTTGAGAGTTGTGCTCCAGACTTTGCGAGAACAGAAGCTATATGCTAAGTTCTCCAAGTGTTAGTTCTGGTTGGATTCTGTGGCATTCTTGGGACATGTGTTATTCGGAGAGGGTATCAAGGTTGATCCTAAGAAGATGGAATAAGTGTAGAGTTGTCCACGTCCTACTTCAGCTACAGAGATCAATAGCTTCTTGGGTCTAGCAGGTTACTATTGCGGATTTGTGGAGGGCTTTTTATCAATTGCATCCCCACTGACAAGATTGACTCAGAAGAATGCCCCGTTCTGATGGTTCGATGAGTGTGAGTCGAGCTTTCAGAAGCTCAAGACAGCATTGACCTCAGCACCAGTTCTAGTATTGCCTTCCGATTCTGGGATGTATACAGTATATTGTGAAGCTTCACGCGTTGGTTTGGGATGTGTGTTGATGCAGGAGGGGAGAGTTATTTCTTATGCTTCGCGCCAGCTGAAGGTTCATGAGAAGAATTACCATGTGAACGATCTGGAGTTGGCAGCGATTTTTCATGCTCTTAAGATTTTGAGGCACTACTTGTATGGGGTGTCTTGTGAGGTTTATACAGACCACCGCAGCGTGAAGCACTTGTTCAAGCAGAGGGATCTCAGTTTGAGGCAGCATAGGTGGCTTGAGTTGCTGAAGGGTTATGATATCACAATTCTCTATCATCCGGACAAGGCAAATGTGGTAGCAGATGCCTTGAGCAGGAAGGCGGAGAGTATGGGTAGATTGTCTTATATTGCAGCAGAGGAGAGACCTCTAGCCTTGGACATTCAGTCCTAGGCTAATCGCCTGGTGAGATTGGACCTTTCACAACCCCGCCGAGTTCTGGCACATGTGGTTGCTCAGTGTTCGTTATTGGGGGAGATTAGGGACTAGCAGTTCGATGATCTGTGCTTGGAAGAGCTACGGGAGACAGTGGTTCAGGGTGGTTCCAAGGAGGTTACTATTGGCGAGGATGGTGTTCTTAGGCTTCAGAGCCGTTTGTGTGTTCCCAATGTTGATGGCCAGAAGGAGAGGATTATAGAAGAGGCCCACAGTTCACGGTATTCTATTCATCCTGGTGCTACGAAAATGTATCGTGACTCGAAGCATCATTTCCGATGGAGGCGGATGAAGAAGGACATAATGGAGTATGTGGCTAGATGTCTTAATTGCCAGCAGGTTAAGTATGAGCACCAGAGGCCAAGAGGCCTACTTCAGCAGATGCCCATACTTGAGTGGAACTAGGAGCGCATCACTATGGACTTCGTAGTTGGGTTGCCTCGGACTTTGCGGAAGGTTGATGTTGTTTGGGTCATTGTGGACAGGTTGACACAAATCGGCGCATTTTATTCCAGTAGCTACTACTTATACTTCTGAGAGGTTGGCTCAGATCTACATGCGGGAGATAGTCCGATTGCACGGTGTGCTTGTGTCCATCATATCAGACCAAGGTCCTCAGTTCACCTTGCACTTCTCGAGACATGGCAGAGTGAGCTAGGCACTCGGGTAGAGCTCAGCACATCATTTCACCCTCAGACTGATGGGCAGTCGACACGGACGGTTCATATACTGGAGGACTTGCTCAGGGCTTGTGAGATCGACTTTGGAGGTCAGTGGGACCAATTCTTGCCTTTGGCCAAGTTTGCGTATAATAATAGTTATCAGTCCAGCATTGAGATGGGTCCATTTGAGGCCTTGTATGGTCGGTGATGTCGTTCTCCTATCAGGTGGTTTGAGCCTGGCGAAGCTAAGCTGTATGGCATGGACCTGGTGAAGGATGCTTTGGAGAAAGTGAAGTTGATTCAGGAGAGGCTTCGCACAACACAGTCTAGACAGAAGAGTTACGCGGATCAGAAGACGCGTGATGTATCATTTATGGAGGGAGAGAAGGTCATGTTTAAAGTTTCGCCGATGAAGGGTATTATGAGTTTCGGGAAGAGGGGCAAGCTGAGCCTAAGGCTCATGGGTCCTTTCGAGGTATTGAGGCGAGTTGGAGAGGTTGCTTGTGAGCTTGCTTTACCTCCCAGTTTAGCAGGAGTCCATACGGTCTTTGATGTTTCCATGCTCCAGAGATATCATGCCGACTTCTCTCACGTAGTAGATTTCAACACCATTCAGTTAGATGAGAGGTTGGGCTACGAGGAGGAGCCAGTTGCTATTATTGACAGACATGATCGCCAGTTGAGATCCAAGAGAGTTTATGTGGTAAAGGTCCAGTGGAGGGGAAAACCAGTCGAGGAGGCGACTTATGAGTCCGAGGAGGACATGCGAAGAAGATATCCACACTTATTCAGCACTTCAGGTATGATTCTAGACCCGTTCGAGGACGAACGTTTGTTTAAGAGGTGGAGAATGTAACGACCCGACCGGTTGTTTTGCGTTCCAGAACCACGTGGCCCCAAATGAGACTTCCCGTAGTTGCTTTTTCTTATTTATGACTTGGGGGGATGGGTGGTTCGAGATTTGGAAGAGTTTAGAGTGGTATAGGAGCTTTTAGTTTCTTAAGATTAACTTTTAAGGCCAAGTTTGACTTCGGTCAACGTTTAAGTAAACGACCTCGGAATTGCGATTCGAAGGTTCCGGTAGGTTCGTATGATGATTTCGAACTTGGGCGTATGTTCGAAACGGGTTTTGGATGACCTGGGAGCGTTTCGGCGCCAAATAGTGAAATAGGAATTTCTTTAAGTTCAAATTGAGGTTTGGAACGTGTTTTTGTGTTATCGAGGTCCGAACGGAATTCCGAGATCGGGAATAGTTCCGTCATGTCATTTATGACTTGCTTGCAAAATTTGGTGTCATTCCGAGTAATATAGATAGGTTTGGCGCGTTGTTAACGAATTCAAGAACTTAAAGTTCTTAAGTTTGATTCTAGGGGTTTTGAGGTGTGATTTTTAGTTTTAGCGTTGTTTTGGGTGTTCCGGAGGCTCGACCAAGTCCGTATTATGATTTGGGACTGGACGGGGGCTCGGGTATGCCCAGATGCCGCTCGGGCATCGAGCATGTCACGCCCCAAAATCGAGGGACACGACCGGCGCTCGACCAGGTAGCCCTAGTCAAGCGGACCTGGATTCCCTTTTCCATCCCACGTATTACCCCGTGATTCCAATGTACATTATTCAATTATAATTTAAACACATTCTTATATCCTGGAATTAAATTCTAGATTTCTGTCATTACCCACATATGGTACAATACTTACAAAATATACATAACATACATGTTTACTTTACGTGGTCTACAAGTTATACTGCCCAAAATACATATGTACATAACTCACATTTCATGTCTACGGAGCCTCTAAGAGTACAAAGGAGTTATATAATACTTGCCGGTAACAAGGCTCCGGCTATAACTTACACAAATACCAAAACTGCACAAAGATATAAAAAGAAACACAATGGAAGTTCCACAATTCTCACTTCATCACAATCACAATCACAATTCCACCCTTATCCCTTCTAAACATTCCACCCTTATTTCTTCTGTTGCGGCGCGCAACCCGATCCTACCTGACAATCACAATCATTTCTTATGTTTCTGTTGCGGCGTGCAACTCGATCCCACCGGACCATCACATCTCACCCATATCACTTCTCACATATCACCATTATCCCTCCTGTTGTGGCATGCAACCCGATCCCACCAGACAATCATATCTCATATCAACAATGACAGTTCACAATTCAATCACAGAAAATGTCAGCAATAGGAATATAGCTTCTTTACAACCCACAATACGTATAAAACAAAATCGTGCCACAATAAACCTTACCAAACAGTGAATCATATACGATATTGCCACAGCCGTTTAGTTCAATTACATCACACCACAACTCCTTTTCGTTACTTGTTACACAACCTTTAGCATATACATTCATACTCTTGGATTCATTAATCTACTAGCATCATTTTTACATAGCATGGTAGTGTGGTGATCAACTAAAGACAGACAAGGAATACACTTCACGCTTCAATTGCACATATTGTAACAACCCGACCGGTCGTTTTGAGATCCAGTGCGTCGTTCAGTAGTTGGGAGTCATGAACAGCTTCATTTCGGGTATTGTGACTTGTGGGTATTGTCAGAGTTGAAATTTAGGGGGTTCGGGGTTAAATTGAAAGTAAAATTCTCATTTCAGAAGCCTTAAAGTGAGGAAATTGAGTAAGACTGGAATTTTGAGTAAACTGTGATGACCAAAAAGAGCATCTTATGTAAATTTAATTATGACTGTGTTCCGAGACCCTGAAAGCCTCCGTCAATCTCACCTCAATGTGCGTGCGCAGCCCGGGCGCGTAGCCGGGAAGCCTTTATGTGGAAACTTGATAAAGAGTTGAATTTATGATAATTAGTTGAATAAAGTTGACTTTGGTCAACATTTTTGGTGAACGGACCCGGATCCGTGATCCGACAGTCTCGGAAGGTCCGTAGGAAAATATGGGACTTGGG